>JAMPIV010009148.1:55000-245057 GCA_024509875.1 Oreohelix idahoensis | reverse complement strand
AATATAGCGGGGTGGGTGGGGGGGTAGGCCCCCCCCCCCCCCCCCCCCCCCCCCCCTCCCCTAGCTTGAGCCATCTTTGCCCCTATATCCCCCCTAGTTTGCCCTGTTTTTGCGTTTGGGGGATTCATATTTGTTTCAGATTTTTATTTTTATTGTTTGGTAATTTATTTTTTTTTTTTCTTTTTTTTAACATATATTGCATTAATTGTGATTGCCCATATTTATAATGATATGACAAATGTGATGCCAACTTTCTCATATCGGCAGTTGTTCATATTATTTGGAATTGAAAAACACACAATATATATCCTAATTATATAATCCATTGCAGACGGTTGAACGGGATATTTTTGCTTCATTAATTTAAAAAAAAAAAAAAAAAATTGTGGAAATGAAGAATAATTTTTCTTTTTGGTTTTTGGTGTGGTGGTGCTATTGGGGGAGTGGGGATGTTTGTCACATTCTTATTTTTCTTGTTCTCATTCTTTGGTTTTTTTTTTTAACTTCAAAGTATGTACAGGCCACATCATCTCTTTCAATAAGCTAAAGATCAGGATCACTGTAGGAATGTTACTTATGGTACTGATAAAATGACTGCTCAACATCAAGCTGCAAGTATGCTCTATATGTAAGAAACAGAAATGGTGTATATGGCAATCACCAGAACCAGTCTAAGAAAAAACTTTAGAAAAGTCAGCAACTTGAGGAGTATACTCTAGCTGATCTCTGAGGGTGTTTTAAGGGGGGAAGAAGAGTACCCTTGAAATTATTTGCTTGGAAACAATCTATAAAAACTTTCTCCATTTGTTCTGTCCTTTTCACAGTGAAGTTCTTTGAAAGCCATATTTGTTTTTTGCTAATGCTAATAATTATATTCTTCATAGATATTAATTTTTTTGTTCTTCCTCTTTACGCCCCATTTATTTATTAATCAAAGCATGACTTCTTTTGAACTCTCTAAACACAGATTTAATTTATTTGATGTATATCTCAGTCATGTGAATCATTCTCCTCCTGTAATGCTGATTTACAAATAAGAATATTGTTGCGTAAGTACAATGTAAGGGCCCCAGGCACAAATTAAAAGCGGTGCAGGCTCTTGATATAATAGGTCCTCAACAAATATAATCAAAATACAGCTAATCTGTATTTTGTACAAAAGTTTTTATAAAAAGGATTAATAAATTTTTGGCATCATCTGCTCCATCAATTTTGAAATAAAGCCTCACAATGGTTCAAAAACAGAATTCAATGCAGCAAGGGGAAGAGAAGGACAGGAATATAGGCTGATAGTAATACAGCAATATCTTGTGGAGCAGTGTCATTTCAAAATGTTTGCAAAGACAAGTATAAATTATCTGAAGAGCAGAAAAATATTGTTTGCATCCCTAATAAGTTTAATTGTAAATGAGTCAATAACTGTTCTAAAGTAACTGTGTTTTAAATAAGAAAAACAAACAAATATAAAGCTGATCAAAACCATATGTGAAACATGCTGGTTTAGTAGGCTACTTATATAATGGTCTTGAATCTTGTTAAAACTTTAAAAAAAAAAATCATATCTGCTCTTTAATTAATTACTGATGAGTTTTTACAATGGATTTTCACACTGACTCATATTTTATCATTAAGTTCCATTTTTAAAACAATTAGTTGTATGAGCCCTTTCAATTCTAGTATAATATTACATTAATATCTAAAATAAAGTGTTTTTTAATTGCCTGGTTAAATCATTTCAAATTGTAAAGTTACTTTAATTTTAAATCTCTTTTAAAAATTGAAATTCTTTTTCAAAGTTACTATTCTTCTAAATTGTTATTGTGCATATTAATGATGAGCCTACCAGAGTTCGATGTAATGAAACATATTAACTGTTTTGACCCTTACTGAAGAGTAGCTGCTTAGCTAAAAAAATTACCTGTCAATCTGATGAAAGCGTAAAATAACTTTCCCAGAAGGTTTCTCCTTAAACTGTGAGATTCCTCATGCTGAACTGATCTGGTCTTTAAACTGCTTAAATATTCTTGATCCTTAGTGTTTCTTAAATAATTTTCTATTAGTTTTAGTTTGAGAGAGTTCTGAAAATTTATCTTTAAAACAGTTGCAGGTATGGGACAGGATCACTAATGTGGAACTGATGACAAAAACCAGACAAGTGGCCAGTGGAACAAGAGTTGAGAAGATGAATGTTAGCGATGCATAGGATAACACATTGAGAAAACTTACTATTAATAGCATTACCTGACAGCTCTTGTTTTAGAATCACCAGGGTATAAGAGGTGGTAGAGGTAGCAGAACAAAAGAACACACGGAGAAGAGAACTGGAGACAGTAATGAAGCAGGTAAAGAAAAAATATGGAAAATGACCTTGATTTCGATGGCATGGGACAGGAAGACTTGGAATAAGTTTGTTGAAGGCCTAATACTCGCTGTGGAGTGAAAGAAGAAGAGAAAGTTGCAAGTGTGACTTGGTATCATTATAAAAACAAACATCACAACTATCAACACATCTGGGATGCTGGCTAAAAGTGCTGTTGTTTTTCAATAATAATAGATGTGCCAGGTGTTTTACTGAACTACATTTTTCAGTTCGACTTCCAAGACAAGATCACAGTCATATCAGTACACTGGGGAATTATCCAGTAACATCGCAAACTATATTTGTTATTCATTCTTTGAAAACTTAGCACAAAAGTTTATTCTCAGATTATTTCAATAGTTCCTGTGACTTTAGTTTGCTTGGAAAGTGTTTTTTTCACAAGCACTTAAACTGTTAAAATTGCTCTCGGTTGCATGATTGCATGACACAACTATTTGTTGCTACATCCATGGAAAATATTAGCTCAGAATTGAGCTTCTTGCAACATTGAGCCTGCTGTCCTCATAATAATTACATCAAAATGATGTTTTAGTTTTCCCCTTGCAGTCTTTCCACAAAATGCTGGTTTTCCACTTTTCCAAACAGCACTTAATTCATTTGGTTATTCACCAAGTAAACTAGTAAATTAGGCATGTCAAACTTAACCTTTGGACAGTTACCGAGAAAATCATCCTATTAAGGGTATGAGAAAAACTGGAGCATGCTATGAACCACACGAACAAAGAAAATTAAGATGCCTATATATATAAAGGCAAGAATACTCTTGTGGGAACATTACCTTTCTATGGACCTTTTTTGGTTCTTGGGCCCTTGAGATATGCCTGATTTACCACACGTTTAGGAATGGCAGCATATCTGAAAAGTCATAATATAATATGACCACTATCTAAAGCACAATGCTATAGTATAGAGATGTGGATGTGAACCTCCTGACTGTGAGGCTAATCATACCCTCATGGACTCTTGAAGCCATCCCCATGCATTCCAGGGATTTCCCGCTGTGGTGGAAAACATGTTGAGGACCCTCAGCACTGCACACTACGTAGCTTGGAGGAGTCACTTGAGCCCCAGACTTAAACTCTGGCCTTTTAGACTGGTTTGCTGCAATGCAGGAGAATCTTACTATGGACTCAAGATAGCCAGGGGAAGCTGAGTAAGAAGTAGCTCTGTGTAGGACGTGATCAATTCCTTGGAGAGCCCAGAACAAGAGCACAGATTAGAATTTTAGCTTCTGCATATTTAGAAAGCCCCCTTTGGATAATGAGAAATGCACAGTATGTTATGAGCTTCTTTCTCAGCACCTAGTTTTAGACCAGATGTGTTGATATTCCTTTAAATGCAAGCAAGCTGGAGAACTGCTGAGCATCATGACTTACAGAGCTCATACATGTTTTCAGATGTCAGGAAAGTCACAGGAAAAAAGTCAAGATATACAGTGTAGATAATACCTCAAGGAGTCCTCTTCATAACTTGGTAATAGCTGCAAACAATGAGCTCAGCAGCCGACTAGTTGTAAACAAACAACAACTCACATACGGTTTGTTACACAACACTAAAAGAAACATGTGTAATGGAAAGATCTGTGGTTTATCTTTTCTTCAGTTATCAGTCACACATTATCTCTGCTTGCATGTTTGAATAATTTCATATTCGGAGTGAGTTCATGTTTGATTGAAAATAATATACAGGGTGTCCAAATAATTATTAACCAGATAATGAAGTTTGATAACTGATGAGTTTTGATACGAAGTTATCGATAAATGATACTGCATTTGCAGCCTCTTAAACCAAGGAATTTTATTGGTCCAAATTTATTGAAAATTGATTCTGCCTGTGCTGTGCTGACTGCAAAAACATATGATGGGAACTTGACTATCACCTGGTCATCTTTTGTCTTACAAAAGATGCCCGTGAAGAGACATAATATTAAAAAACATGTGTTCTCAGCAATTGATTTTATGAATTTGGTATTTTCAGTGAATATGACCAAATAAAATTCCTTGGAACAAGGTTGGATGATTAAGTGTTATTTATCCATAACCCTATCGTTTTGCACAAGGGTGTTGAACTTCATATTCCAGTTAATATTTTTTCAGACATCCTTTCAGGTCTCTGTAATGTGCAAAATTGGACTGTTTGTTTAAACCCTATATTAAGCATCATCTGCACTGATAATTAAAATCAGTATCAACAATTTTCATAATTCAAATTTTCAGCATTTAGTTTGTTTAAAAAAAATACTGAGTCTGCCATTAATTTTTTCCATTAATAGCAATCCATCAAAAAATCCACCTCAATTTTCTCACGTAAATCACACGTAACTTGAGCTTACCGGTGTCAAGTCAGCATACATGGTGGGTGGGGAGTATGGATTGTTGTGGTGAGCAGTGAAGGCAACAACTGTCCATTAGAAGTAGAAGCACAACCCATTAGATCATCATTACCCTGGAAAGGTAGAACAGTCATTTAAAAAAAAGGTTGTGAAAAGAAAGATAATAGTGCTGAAGAAAGAAAAGCTAAGCATATAATAAAAAATACAATTATTAAAAAACTGTTTGGTTTTGGTTTTTTATTTTAGGGACTATCTTCAGTGCACATGGACGCCATCAGTGTTCCGATCTCCTACCTTTAGATCAACAAACAAGGAGGATCTCAGTGCAGTGCATGAAATCTCCTTAGCACCGGCGTGAATCCCAATGTGTGTATTATACTGTATATTACAGCATGTGAATGTATGTGTGTGTAGGAATCACACATTCTAAATCTTTTTTTGTGGTGGGTAGGTTGTCCAAATTTTTAAATTTTTGCCAGGGTAGCGGCTGTATGGCCTACTCTTTACGATTTTCTAACTGCCGTGGGACCTCCTATTTTTTTCACCTTTATCCGAGAAGGCTAGGCATCCGATCTCACTACCCATGAGACCAGGGGGGGGGAGTATGACATAATTAGGACCACTAGTCCTGAAAAATATTTCCATAAATTATAATCCCTCAACTGGGATTCGAACCTGGTACCACCTCTTGAATACGACAGGCTGACGCCATACCTCTTAGCCCACTCCGACCCCCAAAAAAACTGTAATAATGAACAACCAAAAATGGGTACAGTAAAATCCAACGAAAAGAACAACTAAAAAACTGAATTAAACATGGCGTTAAAAAAAATGTCAACAGAAAATAATTAAAAGAAGAAAATGAGTGGACATTAATATCTTTGAGAAATTGAGATAATCACACTAATATTTGTATCCCTTTTATATAAATTTTGTTTTAAAAAACAAAGTACCCATTCAAATCTTTGATGGGTTTTATAATTAAGGTTATAAACCAGTGTAATAAATTTCATTGACAATAAAATCTGATTTCCGGTATCTAAATTATAATATGTCCCCCCCCCCCGTCAGTTCAAATAGAGTAAATCAAAAACCAAATTTGTGTGTAGTGTATATTATTTTTATTTAATGTTTTTATGCTTTGCACTGAAATTATTAAAGGCTTTGTTTTAAATTTTTACGTTTTTTTGCATGTTGTATTTTGTTTTTCTTCTACTTCGTTTTTCTTTTATGTCTCTTCAGGTTACAAGTCTTTATTATTATACATCTGTGAATGTAGAAGCTTTATTTTCTTCATTAAAGTGGCTTCTATAAAAAAGCATGTTTGAATATTAGTGATTGTATGTATTATTTATTGACCAAGTAATCAATCGTTACCTTAGTACTACTTCATACCATCTCCATTTTATGGCGCCAAAATTGACCTGAGGTCATAAATCGATATCTTATAGTTTAATCTATCATTCAAACACAATATGTTACAATTAACAGCTTGGATTTAAAAAAATGAAAAAATTGGTGAACAGGACTGTTTTAATTTACCATTGATTTGTCAGATGAGAATCCAACTGCAATCCAACTCCAGAACTTTGGGCTTCATTTGCAATCAAAGTATAGACTGCGTTGCTTCCATTTACACTCCCAGGAGACGATTGAAAACTACATGTAATTCCCTGACAGTCCAGAGAAACAACCACTAGATGAACCACATCCAGGTAGTTTGGTAACAATTCCTGTGCCCCCTGCATGAATGTAGGAAGTATATTTTATAAAAAACAATATATTAAGTCCATAATGAAAATTTAATAACACATCTTTAAATCAAATTCTACTTAATTTCAACTTTAAAAACACGTAGTCCCTATATGTCACCGACTTAAAATCATAAAAAGGTAGGCCCCAAGACACATACTGCCGTTACAGTGTGAAGTGTTAAAAACTTCTAAACTGGGTCTCGCTTGCTGAGGTGAGGTGACTGGTTCCCTTCCTCCCTGCCTTTGTCTTCCATTAACTCAAGAGCTGAGCCAGGTACCCATTTGCAGCAGGGTAGACTGGAGCTTCTTCTTCTTCTTTCTTTCTTTTACTGCACCCTCAAGCATGTCGTACAAGGCAACTAATGTGAGGTTGTGTATGGGGCTGGCAACCTCATGTCGTACAAGGCAACTAATAAGAGGTTGTGTATGGGGCTGGCAACCTCATGTCGTACAAGGCAACTAATGTGAGGTTGTGTATGGGGCTGGCAACCTCATGTCGTACAAGGCAACTAATGTGAGGTTGTGTATGGGGCTGGCAACCTCATGTCGTACAAGGCAACTAATGTGAGGTTGCGTATGGGGCTGGCAACCTCATCATGCACAACAAATGGTCACAGAAACCATCATTGAAAGATCATGTGACTGCTGAGTTCCTGCAAGTGAACATGCTGCAGTGGTAGTTCCATGCTCCATAAGGCATGCAAATGAAAATGATGATGATGATAGTAACAATGAACTAGTTATTAGAAGAACTCATTTAGAAGCTGAATAATGAAAACATGTTATTTGAAGCCCAAAAGAAGATAACACTCTGTTAAGAAAAAGATAAGACTCTGTTAAGAAAAAGATAAGACTCTGTTAAGAAAAAGATAAGAATCTGTTAAGAAAAAAGATAAGAATCTGTTAAGAAAAAAGGTAACACTCTGTTAAGAAAAAGATAAGACTCTGTTAAGAAAAAAGATAACACTCTCTTAAGAAAAAAAAAATAACACTCTGTTAAGAAAAAAGAAAAGACTCTGTTAAGAAAAAGATAAGACTCTATTAAGAAAAAAGATAAGCACTCTGTTAAGAAAAAAGATAAGACTCTGTTTAGAAAAAGATAAGACTCTGTTAATAAAAAAGATAACACTCTGTTAAGAAAAAAGATAACACTCTGTTAAGAAAAAAGATAAGACTCTGTTAAGAAAAAGATAAGACTCTGTTAAGAAAAAAGATAAGACTCTGTTAAGAAAAAGATAATAATCTGTTAAGAAAAAAGATAAGACTCTGTTAAGAAAACAGATAACACTCTGTTAAGAAAAAAGATAACACTATGTTAAGAAAAAAGATAAGACTCTGTTAAGAAAAGAGATAAGATTCTGTTAAGAAAAAAATATAATGCTCTATTAAGAAAAAAGATAACACTGTTAAGAAAAAAGATAACACTCTGTCCTTCTTTTCTTTCTTTCTTTTGCGTTCGTCCTAAAAAGGACGTTTGTTACGTTGTGTCGCAGTTTACAGCAAAGCTGCGATATCTGCGACTTTCGGCCCGACACATCCGTTTTCAGCGTGGCATTTTTGGGACCAGGTTAGCCTTCCCTCTTCGATCCCTACTCTCTCAGCCAGACTGCAGTGATGCAGCCTGTTTCCAGGACCACCACTTGGAGGCGGAAGAGGGTATTGGTCAGCTCTGGTTCGCTGACCCTGACGCAATCAGTCAAGCTATGGGTAGCTTACTGCATTCCTCACTTTTGATGCGTCTTCTGTCCCCTAACACTCTGTTAAGAAAAAAGATAAGACTCTGTTAAGAAAAAAATATAATACTCTGTTAAGGAAAAAGAGAACACTCTGTAAAGAAAAAAGATAACACTCTGTTAAGAAAAAAAGAGAACACTCTGTTAAGAAAAAAAGATGACACTCTGTTAAGAAAAAAGATAACACTCTGTTACGAAAAAAGATGACACTCTGTTTTAAAAAAAATAACACTCTACAATGACACTGTATAACATAAGGTGAGTCAGAAAGTTTTTTTCAAAAGCATGTAAGATGTTCTGCTGCAAAATAAAGAATAAACTCAAATTTTTTCAGGAAAAACAGCCTGCTGAAACTGGTGAGAGTTCGGAAGAGATGATGCCCTTTAGTTATGATTCATCTTCTCACTGCGTATAGTTCGGATCATGAAAAAGACAACATGAACCACTGGAAATGAAATTCAGTGGTCTCTGTGTTCTAGACCAAGGGTTCTCAACCTGTTTTTGCTCACGGCCTCCTTTACCTTTGTGCTTAAAAGTCGCTGTCAGCTGGAAAAAATGTACTTCACCATCTTACTGTGCCCCCCTCCCCCTAGAAATATGGCATGACCCATGTTAAGAACCACTGTTCTAAACTATGCTAATGAAACCGTCCTTTTATATCACAGCTGAAATGAGAAAATTAAAAGTACTAAAAACATTAATTGGACACTTACCGTAACAAACTTGTGTAATCTTGAAATTGTAGGCTATATAAAAATAACATCCATTCTTCCGTTTTTATTTGTTGAAAATAGATTAACAACTTTTTCATTCAACTTTGCTGCACATTTCTATTGAAAATACTCCTATATCATTTACCCTTTCCTGATTCACTGTGCTCCTTAAAAATGGTTTTATTCTTTTTAATTCGAATGGCAGCGTCCGGGCTCTGAAGTGGTCATCGGAAACAATTTTTTATGAATTTTGTAAGTTCACCAAGAACTTCGGCTAGATTATTTTCTGAGATAAATTTCAACAAGTCAATTAATTTGCAATATTTGTGTAGATCATGTCTGCTATAGAAAACGTATATTTCCGTCAGCAGTTTTTTCATCTTT
Organism: Oreohelix idahoensis; assembly: GCA_024509875.1. Lineage (NCBI taxonomy): Eukaryota > Metazoa > Mollusca > Gastropoda > Stylommatophora > Oreohelicidae > Oreohelix > Oreohelix idahoensis. The sequence continues at coordinate 235,761 of JAMPIV010009148.1, read as the reverse complement.
CAATCATGGGATATGCCTCAGTAGTCTCCCTTACTTCTTCCGTGGTCAATGACCAAATCGGCACTGCTTCTTTGACTCGTTTTGTCACATAAAAAATACGTATTGGCATTGCCAATTTTCCAACCCACGGCTACTAGGCATTGCTGCAGTTCCGCGGTGCCTACCAGCGAGCCGCCCCTGAGCAGAACAGAAAGAGAAGTACAGGCACTCTAAAAATTCAATTCAAGTCGATCCACGTGCTGCTATTGCTTGCCTGCTAGAAATGAACCTATTACAACAAACGACCAACCAAGACCTCCCAAAAAAAGTGTTACCACTGGAGAGGGGAACTCTACGCTACACCAGGATTGAATCTCCAGAGTAAACATTTTTTCCCTTGTCTAGTGTGCCCATTTCTTTATTTCTTACAAGCTACTGAAATTATCCAGTTTTCTTTTCTTTATTTTCTTTGTAATTGTTATATTAGTTTGTTAACAATGCACAGCTCTGTCCTCTGATTTCCCCTTTTATTTTCTTTGTTTAAAAATTCATAACAGAAGCATCCAACGTTATTTACGATTAATCATCATCATTACCCGTTCAGCTCCCTGCGTAGCATAGGCCTTCAACAAACTTATGCCAAGTCATCCTGTCCTGTGCCATCAGCTCAAGGTCTTTCCATGCCTGCTTTATTCCCTTCATATCTGTCTCCAGTTCTCTTCTCTCTGTGTTTTTTGGTCTCCCTCTACCTCTCTTACAGGGAGGGTTCCAGAGCAAGCACTGTCTTGTAATGCTATCAACATGTTTCTTCAATGTGTGTCACATTCATCTCCAGCGCATTCTTCTCATCTCTTGTTTCCAGGGTTGTCTTCAAGTCTGCCCTAACGAGTCCAGCGTCAAGTCTCTAGTCCCTTAGTATAAGTCTCAAGTCGAGTCGTACGTCTCTGTCGTAGATTTTTTTGACAGGGGAATTAAGACTTGGGTTGGTCCCTTCTGAATAGATTAGAATGAGTGATAGCCACAGTGAGAGATAATAGTAGAAATAGATTTCCACGAGTGAGATGGTAGAAATTAATAGAGGCTGTCTCTGAAATCGAGAATCTTTTCTCTCTTTTAGCCTATCTTCTACAACAGATCTAGAGGAGTCAGACAGTCTATTGACTACGTATATTAATTGTCGTAAATTTATTTTGAGAGAAAAGAGTCGTAGAAATAGTGGTCCGGTTTAGAGTGGAAAATGATGATGGAAAGCTCAGTGATAGAAAATGTAGAGATTTAATAGTTACTTCACAGCGTGCTGGAGGAGAGTAAAGACAGACTTATTTACGACAAATCGTGTCTCTCAATCGTCTCTTTCACTCTCCTGGTCAAACAATTATTTGCCAGTTTTCCAGACTCGCATCTGCGCGCACACCGATTTGGTGTTTTCAAACACACACACGACGTTGATACAAACTATATTAAACGAATAGGGGAAAAGTTGGGCTTTGGGTATATCCAACACACAGAACTAAATGAGTTTATGTGATTTTATTCACTATAACATCAATCACTAAAAATATCAGATATTACATAAATTATCATAAGTACACAAATGCAAATAACAAGTTTGGGAGGGAGTGAAGAAGATTGGTATCGACTAAGCCCTTCCCGCTCATTAGACAAAGACAAACCCAGTCCAGAGATAGATAATATCAGGAACACGGGTACGTTAACCTAACAGTAAAGTTAATTACTCTGAAAGAGGTGTTACCAAGTTAGGTATAAGTGATAGAAAAAAAAACCTGTTCTTCCCAGCTGTTCTTCCCTTTACTAAGCAAATGGAAAGGAGGTGGTTTTAAACAGAGTTAACAAATTATCAACTATCCCACTTAAAGGAACAATGTAGGGTATACAGAAAAGATATATGTTACCAGGTAAGCAAGTTAACAAAATGGTCACACAAAAGAATTAATTTCCTGTCATTCATACACGCGCTAGCAAAGGCCTTCACTCATCTTGCTCTCACTTACCGATTGTGAAAAAATATTGCACTCCATAGAATAACACAACAGCAGTTACACCTCAACTAAATGTATGAGTGTTTGTTCAAGTTCTAGCCCCAGATTAGCGGGTATGCGGTCAGCACATAAAAGGATCCCGTAATCGCTGGAAAATGAATCTGTAGTTGTGTCTCTTTTCTTAATAACAGTTTCTATGGGAGGGCACGGTCTCTGATACCGGGGTGAGGATGGTGTGGTCTATTTGACTATGCCGCTGATAATAAAATTCTTACGCGTGCTGGTACACTTTATCCGTGAGGTATGGTTTAAGTCCAGTGAGAAAACTAGTCACATCACTGTTCAGGAAATTATGAATTATCTCTCTGTGTCAGTAAGCTAACAAAGCTCGGGCCAGTGTTCTTCTTCCCGTTACGACTTAAGTTGTTTGATGGTGCGTTAAATTTGTCTTTGGGTGTGCTTTCTTTGCTATAAGTTAGATAGCGGAATTCCAAACATAGAATCGCCTCAAAGATTAAAAATTTACACAGTCTCAACAAGTTCTGCGTCAGGGGAACTCTACACACTGTTTATGCTTTGCTTTGCTTAGATTGATTTCTTTATTGCTTTCTTAATGCTGGGATCGCACAGGTTACGATCACTCTATATGAAAGAAAAAAAAAAGACATGTAATATACCGAAAACAAATAACCTTCTAAAGCGCGATGAATTTCCCGTTAAGCCTATAATACACTCAAGTATTTAATTATGTATTTAATAAACACTGCGCGAGTTCTAGTGGTTAAATCACACATCTATAAATATAGGAAATTCCTTCGCGACTTTAAAAGTTAATTTAAGCATTAACATCTATTATCTTTTGAAATAATATAATAGATAGATCATTATATTTACAACTGGAACTATTGAGACGGTTTAATTTAATAGGTTTAAATTAACACAAAATCCAATGAAATATAATGAATGAACTAGACCACTGATCACTTTACACAATATATATATATTACCGCTTTGCACAGAAATAGAATTCACTGCAAATAAAATGAAAATCCATGGGATAATCTAGCAAGATTTCAAATATCGCTAGTGCTACTATCAAGTTCTGGCCAGCGAATGATAACGTGTCTAGTTCTACATGGTCTATTTAGCTAAAATGAAATGTAAGTTGAGTGGGACATGATAAACTTGACAACTTATTTGATCTCACGAACTTTTGGGGATCTGACCGCCAAATCAAGAGATGAAGCCGCCCCCTGGTCTTCGTATCCGCTCGCTGCTGCCCGTTTCGCTTTCCCCCGTTCGCTCGGTTCCTCGATTGACACCGAGACGCGAAATTAGCGGCAAGCAACTGCGTCTCGTATCAGGGAAAACTACTGTCTTTGATAGCGCCGATAGTCTCCCTTAAGATCCCTCGGTCTGTCTCTTTGATCTCGTCGCTGTATCCTACATGAGTCCCGGTGGAATGCGTTCTGGCAAACGAAAAGTTACAACAAATGTTCAGGGGTTCTAATGTTATGAAAAGCTAAAGGTCCCTTTAAATCATCCATTATATCAGGGAAAATTCACTTGTCAAACTAGACGTACGTCACAATCGTCCCCACTTTTAGACATGAAACCATTTTTCATGTTTTCATTTTTGACAATGGAGGTGACCTGATTGGTGATTTTAGGATGAGTGGTATCTTCAGTTTGCTCTTCTTCCTCTGTAGACCAGTTTCTACTCAGAAAATCAGCCCCGACATTCTGTCTTCCCGGAATATATTCCACTTTGAAAGAATAAACGCTTAAAAGGAGGGCCCAACGCATGATCCTAGCGTTAAATTCTTTATTGGCACCAAGAAATGCAAACGGAGCGTGGTCTGTTTGCACCGTGAAAGATGTACCATAAAGAAACTCATGATGGCGTCTGATACCGTCAATCAGAGCAAGACATTCCCTTTCAACTACGCTGTAGTTCCGTTCCGCTTTATTTAATTTCCGACTGCCATAGGCAACTGGAAATAGCATGTTCAGGTCACTGTCATCGGCTTGAAGCAGTGTTGACCCGATGCCCTGACCTGACGCGTCGACTCTCAGTACAAAAGGTTTCTTGAGGTCAGGCAACCTCAAAATGGGGTATGCAGACAACTGTCCTTTCAAAGTGCTATACGCGTGTTCGCACTTTTGATCCCATATGACCTTATCAGGACAACCTTTCTTTGTGAGGTCAGTCAGAGGTGCCGTCAGTCCGTTGAAGTTCTGGATGTACTTCTGATAGTATGCACATAGCGATATGAAGGAACGTACGTCTTTCTTCGTTCGGGGTCTTTTTTCTGCCATTATTTTCTCCACGTTCTTCTTAATAGGCCAACTGCATCCGTGAGAAATAGTGTGCCCCAGGAAGTCTAACTGTTCAAACCCGATGAGACATTTGCTAGGTCTGGCTGTGAGACCCGTTTCCTGTAGTCTCCTGAGGAGCATAGCAACCGTAGCAATATGTTCTTCATAGGTTTCCGATGCAATTAAGATGTCATCCATGAAATTATGGATATGGGGACTTTGCAAAGGTTCTAGAAGCTTCCTCATCATCCTGGTGAACACTCCTGGTGCATTATGCAAACCGAACGGCATCACGTTAAATGTGTAATGTCCTTCACTAGTGCTGAAAGCTAACAAAGGTTTAATTTCCTCCTTGACTGGTATTTGATAATAACCTTTGCTGAGGTCAATCTTGGAGAAGATCTTTGCTTTGCTGAGCTTGGTGAACAACTCAGAAACAGTTTGGAGAGGTTCGGGCTGGAATTCCGTTACAGCGTTTAGCAACCTGTAATCAATGCACAGCCGAACTTCCTTATTGGGCTTCTGCAACAGCACTACACTCGAGCTGTAGGAGATGTAGACTCACTGATAATTCCTGCCTGACGCAGCTTGTCTATTTCTCCGCGAAGTGCATCAGCTTTAGCATACGGGATGGGGTAAACTCTGGTTTGAACAGGGGTCTCGTTTGTTAATTTCATATCAAATTCAATGAGATTTGTTCGACCAGGTACATCCGTTAAGACTGCACTGTACTGTTTTAGTAGAGCCCTGGTTTCTGTTTGTTGTTCTGGTGAGAGATTGTCGCCGAACTTGACATCTTTAAAGGATTCTGTGGGTTGCAGTGGATACTCCATGCAACCATCATCATCTTCCTCGTCTTCCGTTGCTATGGCGACAGCCAGGAGATGCTCGGAGGATGGCACCGGTCTTTCCAAATATTTCTTTAGCAGATTTATGTGGAAGACCTTCTCCTTTCCTTTGATGGAGATCTTGTAGTTGGTACGTGAGATCTTTTTAAGGACGGTAAACGGTCCTTGCCATCCGATGCGAAGTTTATTGCTTCCGGTTGGAAGTAGCAACAAAACTTTCTCCCCTGGTTGTAGTTCTCTCTCTTTTGCAGCTTTGTTGTATCTTTTAGTAATTTTAGCGCGGGCTTTCTTAAGGTTGGTAGTAGCTAGATCCCATCCTAGCTTTAGCCTTTCCTTAAGTTCAGATACATACTTGCTTGCAGAGACGACTGTCTCGTCAGCCTTCTGGTCTGTCAGGGACCGAAGTAAGGCTTCTAGTGGCCCCTTAATAGGTCTGCGAAATAAAAGTGTAGCTGGCGCAAAACCCGTAGACGCTTGGGGTACCTCTCGGTAGGCGAATAAAGCAGCCGATATATATTGGTCCCAGTCTTCCGGTTTCTCCTGACCCAGCTTACGTAACATCATGGTGAGGGTACCGTTAAAACGTTCCACGAGCCCATTTCCGGCCAGATGGTAGGGACTTGTGTGGATATGTTTGGCCCTCAAGATCTTGAAGATCTCCTCCATTAACAGGCTACGGAATTGGGATCCATTGTCCGTCAAAACTTGTTGAGGGAATCCCAACCGTGTAAAAATTTGCACAAGGGCTTCTGCGACATGCTTGGAATTAGTGCATGGTAGCGGTACGGCTTCGGCCCACATAGTGCAAGTGTCAACTAAGGTCAGGATGAACGTGTTCCTTCTTTTGGTCTTTTCCAGAGGACCAATAATGTCGACAGCAACCCGTTCAAATGGAGTCCCTACTATTGGCATTTGCCCCATAGGTACTGGGGGTGTCAAGTGCTTGGGTGCTACCCGTTGGCACTGGGCGCAGGATTTCACGTACCTGACAATGTCAGAGTTCATTCCTGGCCACCAATAGTGGTTTTTTATTCGCTGAATAGTGGCGTTTTGTCCCATGTGTCCGCTAAAGGGAAGAGAGTGCCCCATTTCTAAGATCTGGTTTCTGTACTGCGTCGGTACTAGGAGCTGGTTATTCCCCGTGTCCGGGTTGCCCGTTCTACGATACAATACACCATCCTTAGAAAAGATGTCTCCGTTGTGTCTGGGGTCCTTAGCCATGGGCAGTTTTTTTAAAGCAGGGCGCCAGAGTAGGGTCCTTTTGTTGCGCCTCCTTCAGTTCATTCGGCAACAAGTTTGGCGCAGGCTCCCTCTCCTTCTTGGCTTGCCCTCTTGTGGTTACCGCTGCCACAATCGGCTCCTTAGGTCTCCCAATGAACACATATCTACATCCCAGGATAACTGGGTAGATCGGATCATCCATTATGGCCGCTTTAATAACTCCTCTGACAAACTCAGAGTGTATTTCTACCAGTGCGATAGGAAGCGTCCTGGGTGCATCACTCCTGAAAACTCCACTAAGTTTGACGGTTTCCTCTGTCTCCTGACCGGGTTTGACTAGGTCCCTAGCGACAATACAATCAAAACTTAATCCAGTGTCAAAAAGACAAGTAGTGGAGGTACCGTTCAAAATTACAGTTCCTCGAGTTGAGGGTCGGTCCCCCTCAGGTTGAGAATCACTGACATTGACTCTACCTTTCGAGGCTGTATGCAAACATCCAATGCGGTTTGCACCGGTTTGTTTGCCCTGATCAGACGTTCCTGGTGTAGGGGTCTTCCCTTTTCCTTGACCTTGGTGGCCGCGCTGCCACGTAGGCTTGTTGGGTTGATCAGAATTTTTGTTGGGGGGGTATCGGGTTTTGTAGAATTTCGATTTTTCCTGGGGAGGTTTCTGGGTATTGTTATCTCGTTGGTTATAATGTTGAGAGGAAGTGGAAGAATAGGATGCCTGCTCTAGATTCTGTTTTCGAGATGGCTCATCGGTGGGTTTACGTTTAGTGCTGGGAAGTTCGGCCATTGCATTGCTATAGCGTTCGGCTTTATTGAGTATGTCTTCAAGCCTGACTGCCCCCTGTTCAGCCAAAAATCTACGAGTTTCATTCGACAAAGTGGATTTTATCTGCTCCACAAGAACAAGTTCGAGGAGTCCCTCATATGAAAGAGGTAGGTCAGATAATTCAATGCACTTTGTCAGATAACCCGTGAGACGTGAAGAGAACTGTGGAAATGTTTCCGTGCTCTCTTTTCGGCTGTTTCTGAACAACTGCAGAAACTTTCGGGCAGTCATCTCAAACTGCTGTAGTAAGGCCTTTTTCAACATGTCGTAATCATGTTGATTCGGTCCCAGCTTTGTGTACACGTCATAAGCATTGCCTTTCAGTGACGTTGAAAGTTTGAGCACCCAGCGGGTACTCTCTAACCCATAAAGATTCGCGAGTCTCTCGAATTTTTCTAGGTAGCTGTCAATTTTTTCGTTAGGGCTAGGAAAAGATTCTAAAGAAAACGACATAGCAGTTAATTGGGCAGATTGAGTACTGGAGAGGTCCATTGATTGAGACTGGGGCGAAGACGGCTCTCCGTTAGTCGAAGTAGAGGCGCCCCGACTCTCTAGAGCCTTAAGCGCCAGTTGATGCTGTCTTTCCTTGTCTCTCTCTCTCTCTGCGAGTTTCCATCTCTGCTTCAATTTTCTTCTGTTCCAAAAGACGTTCTTCCGCTTCTTTCTTATCTGCCCTCTCCTGGGCTTCTCTCCTCTCTGTTCTTTCTTTCTCTTCCTTCCTCTCAGCTTCTGCTCTCTGTTGCTCCGCCTTCCTCTCAGCTTCGGCTCTCTGTTGCTCCGCGTCATATATTTCCAATTCCTGGTTAATAAACGCGTTTGCAGCTTCTGCATCTAATCCTGCCTCTTTCGCTTCCAGCCTCAAGATGGACCTCATCTTTATCCTCTCTGCCATTGTTAAAGAATAAGATGAAGTATGCTTAGAGAACTAGTAAGAAGAAACGCGAAAGGGAGGAACTCTGAACCGCTACGAGAAAAAAAAACACTAGTATAAATTTACCTGTGTTACCTCCTACCTGTACTGTGCAAACTTATCGCTGCTATTATCTGGCAATTAAGGCTCTAAACGCAAGCGACTATGCCACTAAATGGTAAGTTACACTGGAAAAGAATCTACTATTACTAACAGTAGAGAAAAATTTAAATTAAAACAATTTAAAAGGAAAAAAAAAATTTTCCCCTAAATTTTAAATCTCTGACAACAAACTCCGTCCCTAAAGTCAATTATTGAGATGAGACGTTGTTAACTTAATTTTTAAAAATCAGAACAATCCGTCTTTAGCTAAGCTCAACTCTTCTTAACTTCAAAAACCTTAGTGACTGTAAAACAATCACGCAATCCCAGCAACTTTTATAAAGAAAGAAATATAATTATCTCCGCCAGAGGATAATAAAATAGCAAATATATTTGTTTATCTGTACTTTCTACTGCTGTGGAGAGAAAACAACCTGTAAATATGCTGTGTGGACAACCCAAATACTTAAAGAACGTTTGTCTAGGGGTGTAATTATTTATTTATTTCCCTAATTCACAAGACAAATCATTCACACTCTACCTAGTTAGACCCAGACTAAATCAGACTCAAAATATCTTTAACCCGGCTATACGATTGCCTCAAATGTAGCTCAAGATCCCAGAACCAGCCCACAAATATGTGTGCATCAAATGTATCTCAAAATAATCCCGGCGAGCCAGCCAAATATTGTCGTAAATTTATTTTGAGAGAAAAGAGTCGTAGAAATAGTGGTCCGGTTTAGAGTGGAAAATGATGATGGAAAGCTCAGTGATAGAAAATGTAGAGATTTAATAGTTACTTCACAGCGTGCTGGAGGAGAGTAAAGACAGACTTATTTACGACAAATCGTGTCTCTCAATCTTCTCTTTCACTCTCCTGGTCAAACAATTATTTGCCAGTTTTCCAGACTCGCATCTGCGCGCACACCGATTTGGTGTTTTCAAACACACACACGGCGTTGATACAAACTATATTAAACGAATAGGGGAAAAGTTGGGCTTTGGGTATATCCAACACACAGAACTAAATGAGTTTATGTGATTTTATTCACTATAACATCAATCACTAAAAATATCAGATATTACATAAATTATCATAAGTACACAAATGCAAATAACAAGTTTGGGAGGGTGTGAAGAAGATTGGTATCGACTAAGCCCTTCCCGCTCATTAGACAAAGACAAACCCAGTCCAGAGATAGATAATATCAGGAACACGGGTACGTTAACCTAACAGTAAAGTTAATTACTCTGAAAGAGGTGTTACCAAGTTAGGTATAAGTGATAGAAAAAAAAACCTGTTCTTCCCAGCTGTTCTTCCCTTTACTAAGCAAATGGAAAGGAGGTGGTTTTAAACAGAGTTAACAAATTATCAACTATCCCACTTAAAGGAACAATGTAGGGTATACAGAAAAGATATATGTTACCAGGTAAGCAAGTTAACAAAATGGTCACACAAAAGAATTAATTTCCTGTCATTCATACACGCGCTAGCAAAGGCCTTCACTCATCTTGCTCTCACTTACCGATTGTGAAAAAATCTTGCACTCCATAGAATAGCACAACAGCAGTTACACCTCAACTAAATGTATGAGTGTTTGTTCAAGTTCTAGCCCCAGATTAGCGGGTATGCGGTCAGCACATAAAAGGATCCCGTAATCGCTGGAAAATGAATCTGTAGTTGTGTCTCTTTTCTTAATAACAGTTTCTATGGGAGGGCACGGTCTCTGATACCGGGGTGAGGATGGTGTGGTCTATTTGACTATGCCGCTGATAATAAAATTCTTACGCGTGCTGGTACACTTTATCCGTGAGGTATGGTTTAAGTCCAGTGAGAAAACTAGTCACATCACTGTTCAGGAAATTATGAATTATCTCTCTGTGTCAGTAAACTAACAAAGCTCGGGCCAGTGTTCTTCTTCCCGTTACGACTTAAGTTGTTTGATGGTGCGTTAAATTTGTCTTTGGGTGTGCTTTCTTTGCTATAAGTTAGATAGCGGAATTCCAAACATAGAATCGCCTCAAAGATTAAAAATTTACACAGTCTCAACAAGTTCTGCGTCAGGGGAACTCTACACACTGTTTATGCTTTGCTTTGCTTAGATTGATTTCTTTATTGCTTCCTTAATGCTGGGATCGCACAGGTTACGATCACTCTATATGAAAGAAAAAAAAAGACATGTAATATACCGAAAACAAATAACCTTCTAAAGCGCGATGAATTTCCCGTTAAGCCTATAATACACTCAAGTATTTAATTATGTATTTAATAAACACTGCGCGAGTTCTAGTGGTTAAATCACACATCTATAAATATAGGAAATTCCTTCGCGACTTTAAAAGTTAATTTAAGCATTAACATCTATTATCTTTTGAAATAATATAATAGATAGATCATTATATTTACAACTGGAACTATTGAGACGGTTTAATTTAATAGGTTTAAATTAACACAAAATCCAATGAAATATAATGAATGAACTAGACCACTGATCACTTTACACAATATATATATATTACCGCTTTGCACAGAAATAGAATTCACTGCAAATAAAATGAAAATCCATGGGATAATCTAGCAAGATTTCAAATATCGCTAGTGCTACTATCAAGTTCTGGCCAGCGAATGATAACGTGTCTAGTTCTACATGGTCTATTTAGCTAAAATGAAATGTAAGTTGAGTGGGACATGATAAACTTGACAACTTATTTGATCTCACGAACTTTTGGGGATCTGACCGCCAAATCAAGAGATGAAGCCGCCCCCTGGTCTTCGTATCCGCTCGCTGCTGCCCGTTTCGCTTTCCCCCGTTCGCTCGGTTCCTCGATTGACACCGAGACGCGAAATAGCGGCAAGCAACTGCGTCTCGTATCAGGGAAACTACTGTCTTTGATAGCGCCGATAGTCTCCCTTAAGATCCCTCGGTCTGTCTCTTTGATCTCGTCGCTGTATCCTACATGAGTCCCGGTGGAATGCGTTCTGGCAAACGAAAAGTTACAACAAATGTTCAGGGGTTCTAATGTTATGAAAAGCTAAAGGTCCCTTTAAATCATCCATTATATCAGGGAAAATTCACTTGTCAAACTAGACGTACGTCACATTAATATATATATATATATATATATATATATATATACATATATATATAATATATATATATATATATATATATATATATATATATATATATATATATATATATATATATATATATATATATATATACATATATATATACATTATATATATATACACATATACATATACATATATATATATATATATATATATATATATATATATATATATATATATTATATATATATATATATATATATATATATATATATATATATATATATCTTCTTCTTCTTCCGTCCTTAGCCACCGACCGTCAAAGCAGTCAGTGGCCATTACGCCTAGTGGCGTCTTAGGGCAACAGCAGATAGGTTTTCTTTGCCATTGTTTCCCATCACGCCTAGTGGCGTCTTTAGGGCAACGGCAAATCAACCCATTTGCTGATGTTTCCGTAATCGAAGTGACTGGCAAAGGACGGAAGAAGAAGAAGAGAATATTTTAATTTAATCACTCTGCACAAAAGAACTAGTGAAAAATAGGCGACTCAACCCTTAATCACTCACAAAATATTAGATACTTAATATAATATTTACCTCAACACAGAACTACGGTATCACAACGAAACTAAGAGTTTTACTTATAAGTTTAAGTATCTAGAACGAAGTGACCACGTCTACTGCAAATGGAGAATGAGTGAAAATCTAGTTTTAAACTCTGGTTAATATCTTAAACCAGACAAAGGATCCCACTGTTTCCAAAAACTCGATCTCTCCCCTTTCCTAACACCTACGTACCTTAGACGCTGGCCATAACATGCCAAACGCGTCTTAGACACCTCACGCTACGAAACTGGCCGAGAGTGCCGTGACAGAGGAAAATACCAGACAAATGTCTCATTCTGCGCCGTGTAGATGTCGGTTTTCACACCTCACGCCGAAAAAACGCTCGTGTCAGGTGAAAATGCTAGACCAAAAGTCTGCTCCTATGTCTGAGTATGAAACATAATCGCACATCTCGTCTGACTGCAGCGACTGACACGTTATATAATAACATGCGTGTGCGTTTCTAAATGAGAAAAGAAACAGGCGATAGTTTGAATGGAAAAATAGTAATGTTTATAGTCGCAAACGTACGAATGCGAAAAACACAGGAAAAGGATAAAAGAGCGATAATAAAGTAGAGGACACGGGTAGGAAAGAAGAGCATATAGAAAATTTATTGATCATAATCTCTATGCGACAGAACGTCCCCCCTTTAAGATATGGAAGCACTCCATGTCTACGTTATGGAAATAAATTTCCTATATCCGTAGCTTCAGGGTGTCTGTCTTCTTCCCTCTCATCTCTCCCCTCCGTCTCTCTCCAATTCCTAGTAAAGTCTACTCCCAAAGTTTTCTTTCTCTGGAATGTCTCCCAGGCGCGTTTGAAAGAGCGTCGCCGCTTCTGACATTTTTGAAAGATTCCGTGTGATTACAGTGGAATTTCCCTGCCACTATCGTCATCTTCGTCAATTTTGGCGGTCGTCAGGAGATGTTCGGAGGTCGGCACCGGTCTTTTCAAGTATCTCTTTAACAGATTTAAATGGAAAACCTTCTCCTTTCCTTGAATAGAGATCTGGTAGTTAGCCTTAGAAATCTTTTTCAGGACGGTAAACGGCCCTTGCCATCCGATCCTCAGTTTGTTGTTCCCGGTAGAGAGTAACACCAAAACTTTCTCTCCTGCTTGTAGTTTTCTCTCTTTCGCGACTTTCCTGTATCGGTTAGCGTGCTTTGTGCGTGCTCGCTTAAAGTTAGTCGTTGCTAGGTCCCATCCTAGTTTCAACCTTTTCTTTAAAACCGACACATATTTACTTGCTGAGACAACTGTCTCATCCGCGTTCTCGTCTGTCAGAGACTGAAGTAAGGCTTCAAGTGGCCCCTTAATAGGTCTGCCGAATAAAAGCGTTGCTGGCGGAAATCCTGTGGAAGTATGAGGAGATTCCCTGTAGCTAAATAAAGCTGCAGGAATACAAAGATCCCAATCTTCAGGTTTCACTTGTGCCAGTTTACTTAGCATCATGTTGATGTTTCCGTTAACACGCTCCACGAGCCCATTTCCGGCCGGAGTATATGGCTTTATGTAGATGTGTTGGTTCCTCAAGATCTTCACGATCTCATCCATCAACAGGTTCCGCTATGGAGATCCATTATCCGTCAACACTTGCTGCGGGAATCCCAACCGAGTTAAAATCTGCACTAGGGCTTCTGCGACATGCTTGGCATCTGCGCATGTTAGCGGGATAGCTTCTGCCCATAAAGTGCATGTGTCGACTAAGGTCAGGATAAACCTGTTCCTTCTTTTAATCCTTTGGAAGAGTCCTAAAATGTCGATCACTACCCGTTCAAATGGTGTTCCCATTATTGGCATTTCACCCATGTGGACTGGGGGTGTCCGTTGCTTGGGTGGTACACGTTGGCACTGGGCACAGGATTTGACATACCTGATAATATCAGTATTTACTCCTGGTCACCAATAATGAGTGGTTATCTGTTGGTTTGTGGCGTTCTGTCCCATATGTCCGCTGAAGGGAAGAGAGTGCCCCATTTCTAGGATTTGGCTTCTGTACTGTTTCGGTACTAGGAGCTGGTTGTAACCTTGGTCAGGCTTGCCCGTTCTGCGATAAAGTACGCCATCCTTAGAAAAAATGTCCCCGTGCTGTCTGGGTTCCTTAGCCATGGGCAGTTTCCTAAAGCAGGGTCCTTTTGTTGCGCTTCTTTAAGTTCCATAGGTAACAAATTAGGCGCAGGCTCCCGTTCCTTCTTGGTTTGCCCTCTTGTAGTTACTGCTGCCACAATCGGCTCTTCCGGTTTCCCAATAGACACGTATCTACCGCCAAGTATGACTGGGTAGATGGGGTCATCCATAACAGCTGCTTTGATCACACCTCTGACAAATTCAGAGTGTATCTCCACCAATGCGATGGGAAGCGCTGTCGGTGCCTCACTCTTAGAAACTCCACAAAGTTTGATGGTCTCTCCTGTCTCTTGACCGGGTTTAACCAGGTGCCTGGCAACAATGCAATCATAAGAAAGCCCAGTGTCAAATAAACAAAAAGTTTGAGAACCGTTCAAAATAACAGTACCTCGCGTGGAGGGTCTCTCTCCCTCAAGTTGGGAATCACTGTCAACAATTCCGCCTTGCGAGACTGCTAATAAGCATCCGATGCGTTTAGGTTCGGTGTGCTCGGTCTGATCATATGTCCCGTGCTCAGGGGTTCTACCTTTGCCACCTTGTCCTTTCTGGCTGCGCTGCCATGTAGGGCGGTCGGGTTGATCAGACTGCTTACTGTGGTTTGGGTACTTGTTTTTGTAGAACTTGGATTTTTCAGGAGGGGGGTTTTGAGGTCCAGTTTCTCTGTGTTATTCTGATTAGAAGCATGAGAAGCATGAGAAGATTGATCTAGATTATTCTTTCGAAAATGCTCTTCTGTCGGTTTATGTTTTGAGGCCGGTACTTTAGCAAGCGCATTGTGATATCGCTCGGACTTTTCCAAAATGTCTTCAAGCTTTTCTGCACCTTGCTCAGCCAAAAATCTCCGGGTGTCAGCAGACAAAGTGTTCTTTATTTGTTTGGTTAGAACAAATTCCTCAAGACCTTCATAGGTAGAGGGGAGCTGCGAGAGCTCTAGGCACTTTGTCAGATATCCCTTTAGACGAGACGAGAACTGCTGAAAAGTTTCCGAATTCTCCTTCCTGCTGTTGCAAAACAGTTGCAAAATTTTCGAGCATTCATTTCAAAGCGCTCAAGTTAAGCTTTCTTCAACACGTCATAGTTGTCTTGTTGGCTGCTTTCCAGTTTGGCGTAAACATCATACGCACTGCTTTTCAAAGCCTGAGAAAGCTTCATATTCCAACGCGACCTCTCTGAACCGTACAGAGTTGCAATTTTCTCGAATTTTTCTAGATACGTGAAAATCTTCTCATTAGGACAAGGGAAAGATTCCAGCGCAAAAGACATAGCAGTGAGGTGAGTAGATTGAGTGCTAGAGAGATCCGTTAAAGAAGAATGAGCAGAAGACGCTCCATTGCTGGAGGTAGAGGCAGCACCACGACTTTGGAACTCTAGAGTCTTAAGCGCACACTCATATTGTCTCTGTCTCTCTTTTTCCTCATGCTGTTTCTCCCCCCTCTCCTTCTCATGCTGTCTCTCCTTCTCTCTTTCGTTCGCCCTGCGAATTTCCATTTCCTCATCCATCTTCTTCTGTTCTCTAGCTTCAGCTGCTGTCCTCTCCACGTCATATCTTTCCAGTTCGTCCCTGACAAAAGCTTTCGCTTCCTCTCCGTCCAAACCTTCTTCTCTTGCCTCGTCCCTGAGGATCTGTCTCAGTTTTGCCCTCTCGGCCATAATAAATCAGTGACTGAGACTTAGTAGAGAAGGAAGTAAGAAAAGGATACACTGATTCCTACCACTTGCGAGAAAATACCAAAACAAAAGATGATATACTTTAACCTGGGATACCTCCTCCTATGATATAGTATCGAACTATCGCTGCTATTAATCGGCAATAAAGCACCTAATGCAGACGACTATGCCAATTAAATGGTAGTAATATTTACTCACTAAAAATAAGTTGCTACAGTGGAAACAAAATAATTATTGCAAAAATTTAAGGAGAAAAAAAAATTCCTTAATTTTTTTATCCACTATCAAGTTCACCCCTGAAGTTAGTTAGTGTAAGGGAGGCAATTAACAGGACATAGTTGTCTGAACGCACTCCTTAGCTTAGCTCAAACACCTACTTCTTCAGAACCCTGTGACTGTTAGACAATCACAAACTTTACCAGCGTTTAGTATTACAAAATCAACAATTAACATATATTCCGACAAAATCAACCTGTACAGTTGACATTCAAAAATCCGGCCATCGATAATCCGGTTCCTTCAGATTTCCGGCATGGATTTCGGAGCGCATTTTTAAATTTACCGCGTTGGCGTGCCACTGTTTTCTGGAGCAGTTTATGTTTTGATGCAGCTGTTGGGTCTTGCTTGCACGTGTTAACAGGCATTCCTGCTCATTCCTTCTCATTTTATCATTTATTTGCTGCTGTTTAACCCCATTATGGATTCAGCAAATAAAAGAAGTGGTATAAAACGTAAACATCGTGCATTGTCGATCGCAGATAAAGTGTACAGGTAGTTATTTTCTGTTAAATATATACAGAATATATAACCATAAAAAATCCGGCATTTTAAAAAATCCGGCAATCCTCAGGTCCGGAGGTTGCCGGATTTTTGAATGTCTACTGTAACTCCAATGTATATTAATCAAAATGCTGTGGAAAAACAATCATTAATTGTGTGGTCAGCACGCCCATAAACAGATCGTTAGTCTAGGGGAAAATTATTTTTAAAGATATAACAACTCACAAGACATCACACTCTTACTCTATATCAGAATAAAGAAAATTAATCCTGCAGAGAAGCTGATATTATTATTTGCTCAGGACTAGAGTTCAATTCCCGGAAAACGAGCCACCATTCTGTCGTAGATTTTTTTGATAGGGGAATTAAGACTTGGGTTGTACCATTCTGAATAGATTAGAATGAGTGATAGCCACGGTGAGAGATAATAGTAGAAATAGATTTCCACGAGTGAGATGGTAGAAATCAATAGAGGCTGTCTCTGAAATCGAGAATCTTTTCTCTCTTTTAGCCTATCTTCTACAACAGATCTAGAGGAGTCAGACAGTCTATTGACTACATATATTAATATATATATATATCAGCAATGACTCGGGGACGTAGAATGTCCGGCACCCAGACCCTCTGCTCTCGAGGCGTCTGTTTCCCTTATACAGTCAGAAATGACTAAAAGGGATAATGAATCGGAGGGCACGTTCCGTATCCTACTAATGACTAGGCTGTTGCTACTGGTGTCAGACTCTATCGGCTAAACCGTTCCTCTGACGTCCAGGCCGGGTCATGCTGCATGGGCAACAGCTTGATCTAACATTGCCCAACCTCGTGCCACCGAAAGTTATTTCGGGAGGTACGCTCCTTTGGTCAGAAATGACTAGTAGGGAAGATCATATATATATATATATATATATATATATATATATATATATATATATATTATATAGATAATTATATATACACATATATATATATATATATATATATATATATATATATATATATATATATATATATATATATTACCACTCACGTGCACACACACACACAATTGACGACATGTAGACGCACACACACGTGGGAAAACTATAACACTGTTTATATAGATATTTTGGAACGAGCTGACCCGACACATTGATTAAGGTTTAGTGGATTTAATTTATCAGAAAAAATTCATCACAACACGTAAAATTTACAGCGAGCATATACAAATAGTCATAAAATCAATAAAATGCTACAAGAATGATAGACCCACAGTATCATCCTTTCCCTCGATGTTTAGCCCACAGTACTGTTAAAAGAAAAGATGATAGCCCCAACGAGTCACGGATACATATGATTGAATCTACTATTTTCCATGTTAAAAAAAGTATGAACAGACTAAGATATGAGTATGATCTATCCTAAGGAAAATATAGTCAGCAACAAATCTTGCATAAGGAAAGTTACAGAGTGGGTGAATCAAACAACGAACATCCCTCAGTCTACTTTCACTCGGCTCTTTCATCATGGCCCTGACTCACACAACCTTACCTACAATCGTGCTGTTGTTCGCCGTCTGGCGCAAACCTTAATGTTCACTTCGTTTAATCTGTCTATCTTTTGATGAAGCGGATACCCAGCTCTGCAGATCTTGGTTTCATTCAACGTGTCCGGGGAGCGTCCTCTTCATGCGATCGTTCTTTCTTTACAGATTTAAGTTAATGTCACTTAGTCACGAGGTAAGAGTTAGGTTTCAGCGGGCACACGGTGTCAGAACACGAGGTTTCCCTTAATTAGGACGATGACCGGTGGACAACTTCTCTCAACAGATAGTCTTGGTTCACCACCCACTTGGTCAAAAATGTCGGAAAAGTTAATGTTTTTCTGTAAATTACTCTCGCCACAAGGCAGCATGTACATTAGAGTTTGTGAAGAAAAATGATCTGGCTCAAAGGCCCAGTATAAGCATTTAGTCTTTAAGAACCGTTAGTGGGATTGGTATTCTGTCTATCTCTGAAGGCACACGCACTGTCAGACAGGTGTTACTTGAAAACCCACGTGGTAAAAGATAAGAAATGTCTATGCTTCTCACAGGTATGTATCTGTACTAAACGCTGGCAACGTTTGGGTTAACCCCAGTTTTCACTGCATAGGGAAGAAAAACCACATATAAAATACTTATACATACTATGTACTCGTTATAACTTACATTTTAAACTGCAAGCGTACAGCTTGACTTATCATTTAAAACTTCCCGTGAAATAAGTTATAATCATAAAATCAGTCATCATGAATTAGAAATACATACGTATTTCATCAATACTCAATGATGAACAGTTATAATTTAGTTTAAAAATATTCTCGTCTGATTATTAGCAGTTAAATTAAATTCATTTATAGCTGCATGATTTTAAGCTAGAAATATAATTTATTCTGCTTTCCACTGAAACACGTCACTAGAAAATAATACAGACTATATTTTAATTTAATCACTCTGCACAAAAGAACTAGTGAAAAATAGGCGATTCAACCCTTAATCACTCACAAAATATTAGATACTTAATATTATATTTACCTCAACACAGAACTACGGTATCACAACGAAACTAAGAGTTTCACTTATAAGTTTAAGTATCTAGAACGAAGTGACTACGTCTACTGCAAATGGAGAATGAGTGAAAATCTAGTTTCAAACTCTGGTTAATATCTTAAACCAGACAAAGGATCCCACTGTTTCCAAAAACCCGATCTCTCCCCTTTCCTAACACCTACGTACCTTAGACGCTGGCCATAACATGCAAAACGCGTCTTAGACACCTCACACTACGAAACTGGCCGAGAGTGCCGTGACAGGAAAATACCAGACAAATGTCTCATTCTGCGCAGTGCAGATGTCGGTTTTCACACCTCACGCCGAAGAAACGCTCGTGTCAGGTGAAAATGCTAGACCAAAAGTCTGCTCCTATGTCTGAGTATGAAACATAATCGCACATCTCGTCTGACTGCAGCGACTGACACGTTATATAATAACATGCGTGTGCGTTTCTAAATGAGAAAAGAAACAGGCGAAAATTTGAATGGAAAAATAGTAATGTTTATAGTCGCAAACGTACGAATGCGAAAAACTCAGGAAAAGGATAAAAGAGCGATAATAAAGTAGAGGACACGGGTAGGAAAGAAGAGCATATAGACAATTTATTAATCATAATCTCTATGCGACAGTCTCTTAGTACAAGTCTCAAGTCGAGTCGCAAGTCTCTTAGTGCAAGTCTCAAGTCGAGTCGCACGTCTCAGTGCAAGTCTCAAGTCGATCGCAAGTTTCTTGGTACAAGTCTCAAGTCGAGTTGTAAGCTTGGCTTACTCAGCTGCTCATCTTTGGAACAATCTTCCACATGACCCGAAAAACATGCACAGTCCCTACTCATATAATCGTAGACTGTTCAAATATATTATGAGTGCGGATTATATGCCGCCCTAAGGGATTATGTTTCGAATTATTATCTAATATACTGTATGGAGGGTCTGATGATCAAGTTTTTCATTTTAATATACCTTACATCTTAATTGTAATCAGATACTGTAAATGTATGCTTTTATACTACTTATAATGTTGCATCGCCATTGAACTAATACCTTAAGTATGTTGGAGAATGTCTGGATACCTAGCAATAAAGATGAGTAAGAGGAAGGGCAAAATGCAAGACGGGCCTATATGCACGATTCTCATCTATCAATCAATACCCTTTACCTCCGTAAGGAGCATAGGTCATAAAGCTGGATCTCGTATAGTGGAGGCGTCAACAATTCACTCCCTGTGGCAGTATCTGCTTGGGTCTCAAAGCTGCTCACCTGTGGGAACATTTTCCGCATGCGCTGACAACACACGAAGTCCCATGTCATTCAGCAGCAGATTTCCAATACGTCACGAGTTCTTATTATATGCCACCATAATCTGATTACGTTTTAAATTATGTCTAATTTACTGTATGAATGGTTTAGATTGTGTTTGTTAGTTTTTTTTATTTTTTTTTAATTTTTTTTTTAAGGTATTATTTTTTGTTAATTTATTTTAATTAATAATTTTTTCCCCCTTAAATTTGATTATGTCTGGGTGTTACAAATGTATGTTATTATTTTACCTCGATAATGTTGTATGCTTAAATAATGCAAAAAATATATGTGCTATTGAAAAGATACGGTATGTAAGATGACAGAAACATTTTCTTCGCAACCACACTTCTTAACCCCCCCCCCCCCCCCCCCCCACCTTACAATGGAATGGATAGAATAATACACTTGATGAGCACTAAATCTCGTGAGTTGTTTTAAGGATACATGATTGTTGTATCTGTCTGACACAAGGACACATGATTGTTGTATCTGTCTGACACAAGGATACATGATTGTTGTATCTGTCTGACACAAGGATACATGATTGTTGTATCTGTCTGACACAAGGACACATTTCCGCCCCCGAGTCTTGCTGTTTAGACGGCCTTTGCGTGTCTTCAAGGTTGGTCCAACAACCGTGTCCAATTATGTCTGATAAACTGAAGGAAATGTGTTTGCACAATGGAATTTTTGACGGAGTGAAACCGCTTTAAACAAAGCCGTTTTTGGTTTTTCCTAAATTAAGAGTGCACTACGAATGAGGGCGGCGAGATGATTTGTTATTCTCACATTATTTACCAGAGCTAAATGTCTTTTTTATTTGGACACGCGCCCTAACATAACCGACTATGTTGAACGGCTGTCTCGAGTTGTTTGTAATACTTTATTGTTATTCTTTGTCCTATAAAATAGTGGGTTTTTTTTAATGTGTTGTTTCTGTTGGTTCACGATGTGTCAGTTTTTGTTTATTAAGTAGTAGAACGTTTTGACAGTTTATCCCTTGGCAGCTGAAAAAAGAGTAGGCTGAAGGAAATGTGTTTCCCTGTGTGTGCCGTTGCTCTGGCAAAATTTAAAAATTAGGAAATCTACCCACCACAAAAATATTTTTTAGAATGTGTAAATCCTGTATACACACACTGGCATCCTCACCTGTGCGAGCTTGTCTTGGGCATTTTTTTTTCTTAAATAGTATTACTATCATTATTGCTAATATTATGGTTGTTATTACGCGTAGGCCCTACGTGGAGAGGGACTTGGGAATGCTCAACCAGTGTACACAGGGTATGGTAGCACCTCTGGATAAAAGGATTTCAGGCGCCTCGAATACTAAGTATCGGAGTTGGGGACATCCAGATGCTGGGATCTAGTTTTTAATGGGGGGGGGGGGGGGGGGGGGGGGGGGGGGGAGTTTGAAAGTAATAGTCTATAAAAGTGCCTGCATCGCTGCTCCACATTTGTGATTTATGGCGTGAAAAAGACTACTTCAGTGATACCACTTTTTAGTGGAGCGCATAATTGGTTGGTCGTCTGTCTTATCGCGTTCATTTCTCGCCTATTCTATAAATAATATCCCAGCTTTTTCTGTCAGTACATGACGCTAAGGGATGCAACTTTGGTTGAAAGTTAGACATTAATAGTATTGTTTCTCTTATATGTACTCTCCCGAAAATAATAACACTCGACAAACAAAAGTGCGCAAATGACGGTGTGCATGAACAGTTTGATTATACTGAATGGAAAGAAGTCAACAACACAACTGATAAACAGTACATGAACTGGAGACAGGAAGATGCGGAGATCCATGATTTAAGTTATACAAGATTAAAACAACAGAAAATCAAGATGCTCTTTGTAAAGTTCTCTGTATAATCTTCTGTAAAGCTCCACTATCAATCACTGTAACATGTTGTTTGTGGTGTCACTACTGTATATGTCCATTGTAGTGTACAGAGTTGTTGAGATCAGGCATGCTCCAGTCTACCCAGCTGTAAATGGGTAACTCACCCTAGTCCTGAGTTAGGGAAGGCAAAGGCAGCTGTAAGCAGTAGTTTCCCTCTAAGGCTCCAGGGGAAGCAGGCCCTAAACTTGGTCAATTCAACCGACGCAGGATGGTGTAGATATGGAGTAGAAGTGTAGAGTGTGATTAACGCGAATGGTGTACTGTTCGTGTTCTGACCAATCTAATCACTCATACACTTGTGTCTACAAGGCACCAATGCAGACTGCTGGAATCTTTGTTTACACAGTTTATTTAGACGCACACACTGGGACATAACGAGTAAATCATGGGTACAGGTTGACACATCAATTTGTAGGCATACATAGCAGATCACAAGTCATGACACGTTCATAAATAATGGGTAGTACATCAATAGCTTCCAATGTCATGATACATAATGGCCGCATCCCCTATCTGACTAAGCGCGTCAGTGAAGGCGGATCGGTAAGTAACTAAAGTTGCTTTATGTTCATAGTTTATATCATATATGATATAAACTATGGAAGGGGTTTCTATCAAAATTGAGATCTCCTTGCCACTGTCCGAATAGTAAGATACATGCCCCGTTCTTTGGACAGTGATTCAAAAATACGATGACAGGAATGTAACATGGCCGCCTTCCTGAGTTGTCGCTCACTCACAGGAGGGTATATCTAAGCCAAAGTTAATTTGAAATATATAAGAATAATTTCTTAAAGATCCTCCAAACAGGTCTACAGTAATCCAGTTACTTCACGTAGACATAACTGCTATATGGAAGCCCGTCATCTTCGTCGATACAAACGTGACCCTAGCGTTGTGAAGCACAAAATTCCAGCTAGGTCTAACCGACATGAGATCATCAAAAATAGGGTCTGGAATTACCTGGAGTCCGAATCATACCTGGTACCGTACATTAGGAGAGTCTCTAACATCAACTCTAGTAGAGACACAATCTCCTACAGAAGAAAACCACTTCATAAATCATTTTTATTGAAGAATGCACCAGCCCTGGAAAAATGCGTACCCGCCATTTTAAACAGTACCTCGGAACTCCTCACGACTTGTCAAGACAACTCATACTTCCGCTAGAGCGGCATAACAGAATATAGTCCTGCCTACCCATCAAAAATATACAATATAGGACTGATTCTACTTGTACTAATAATATGTAATACATATGAATTCAGGCCATAAACATAATAAGCAAATTAATATATCTTCTGGCCCTAACAAATAAGTACGGACATGGGTGTCATATCCATGCGCCGAATCAATATCAAGAACGATTACTCCTATGATCAAAAGTGTAAATCAATCATGAGTTATCTCGCTTTACCATAGACAGCATTTTCATACACAAATGAATGAATGTCTATATCTTTTCCATATTAAATAGCCATATCGATTTTTGTAATATGTGCGTCAAAATATGCACGCAACAGATTACCACACCCCTCGGGAAAAAAAAAAAATGGTACATTTTTTTTTTTTGAAATACATCTAGGAGCAACATACAATAGGCTCACAACGCACCAATAACAATGCGCAGATGATAAGCATAAGTTTTCTGACCTTAGAGAAAGTACTTCTCTAAGTATAAATATTTCCAGAGAGGTGTCACCAACGCATACTACAATATTAGCAATGACACAATTTGTACTTTAGTTTATACATAAATTTCATCTAAGATATCTTAACATCATGATCATCAAAGACGAAAAAAACATTGAAAGATCAGCGGTGAATAAATATCAATGAACCGCTAAGTAGTGTTACAATCAATATATGATATTACATATGTGTACACATTTCAACATAGGAACAACTGTATCAAAGTTGTATAACAGTTATGAATCATGTGGGCATCTAGACAAAATATCTGCCATCACATTTTCTGACCCACGGATAGCTCGCACCGAAAAATGAAATGGCTGCAGAGCAATCGCGTAACGCGTTGATCTCGCGCTCTTCAGATTTTTACTCTGAATAGCCGTAAGAGCTTTCTGGTCAGTTTCCACGATGAAATGCGCGCCAAGAAGAAATCTTTGCAGTTTAAGGATTGACCAAACCATAGCCAATAATTCACGGTCTAGGACCGAGTAGTTCTTCTCTGCGGCATTTAATTTACGAGAAATATACATCACAGGATGCAGAGTTCCAGAGTACTCTTGCATTAGTGCTGCTCCAATCCCGGTGGATGAAGCGTCACTACGAAGAATAAATGTCTTATCCTTAGAAGGCAATACTAGGATAGGTAAAGTAGAAAACATAGTTTTAACCTTATCCAAAGAGGATTGACATTCTTGAGTCCAATGGACTACATTAGGAGACCCTTTCTTTAGCAAGGAAGAAAGAGGTGACATAATGGAGGACAGATTCGGAATGAATCGTCCATAAAATTGTATTAGACCTAAGAGACTTCGCACTTGCTTTTTAGTCTTAGGAATAGAAATGTTAAGTATTTTACTTGTATTATGGTCTTCTGTTTTTAGGAACCCATGACCAACACGGTGTCCTAAGAAAGATATTTCGCTAAAACCAATACATGCTTTCGATGGTTTCGCTGTCAGGTTATGCTCGCGTAAGATAGACAATAGTTCATTTATCCCATTATAGTGATCGTTCCAAGTATCACTGAAAAGGCAGATGTCATCAAGATACGCAATGACATCTGAGCGATGAGATAGGATTCGACGCATCATGCGTACGAATGTTGCAGGGGCGTTCATAAGACCGAAAGGCATGAAATTCCATTGGAATAGACCCCTAGGCGTCGAAAAAGCAGTAAACGGTTTGGCGTGTTCGGATAATGGAACTTGCCAATATCCCTTAGACAAATCGAGTTTAGTAAAGAAATGAGAATTCGATAGTCTCGTAAGTAGCTCTTCTAGTAAAGGCATAGGTTCAGCATCAAATTTCGTCACTTGGTTCAATTTGCGATAATCCACGCAAAGACGTATGTTATTGTCTTTTTTTCGTACAATAACCATCGGCGAAGAATATGCTGATGTGGATGGTTCAATAATTTTTAACTCTATCATCTCATCCAACTCTTTCTCTACCTGTGCTTGAAAATGTATCGGGATAGGATACGGTCTGACTCTTATAGGACTATGGTCAGTAAGAATAATGTCATGTTGAATGACATCAGTTTGACCAGGAATGTCAGTAAGGACATCCTGAAATTGTTCTAACATAGTAGAAACTTGTTTCTGCTCTCCTGGAGATAATTCGGGAGAAATTGCAACATCTTTCCATGATTCATTAGAGTGAAGAGGAATCATTGGAAAAGGTAGATTTACATCCGAGAAACTCGTTTCCTCATCCTGTATTACTGACAGAGATGAGTACTGTCCATGTTGGACTGGAAAATCGTCCGTTGCCTGGAAAACAGGTTGTAAATAATCCGGACGTTCATGGAATTCCGTGAGCATGTTGATGTGGAAGGTTTTACGCTTCCCGTCAATATCGACGATATAGTCAACATCGGAAACTTTTGATATTATATCGTACGGACCTTTCCAAGAAATAAGAAGTCTATTTTCCCTACAAGGTAGCAAGACAAATGCTTTGTCACCTGGACAAAGTTATCGCAAGCATCTCTTTTTATTGGCAAATTCCCTTGCCTTCTGTTTCGCAAATTCAGAAGAAGCAGTTGCCAATTTGCATGCTTCAATAATCTTGTGTCTAAGTGCGATGACATATTCATAAGAGGATTTTGTGTCATCGACAATATTATCAGCAGTTATAAGATCATGAAGTAAGGACATAGGACCTCGCGGTTTCGTGCCAAAGACAAGTTCAAAGGGAGAAAATCCTGTATGTTCGTTGGCGACCTCTCTATATGCAAAGAGAGCCGCGGGTAAAACCCTATCCCAATCCTGAGGATGATCTTCTGTTATCTTACCTAGTAGGTTTTTCAGAGTTCTATTCAGACGTTCCACCATCCCATTGGACATAGGATGATAAATACTACTCAGCGATCTCTCTATCTTAAGAGTCGACATTACTTGAGACATGGTATCCGATATGAGTTGGGTACCATGGTCGGATAATATTTCTGCTGGAAACCCCAGACGAGAAAATATTAACCAAAGAGCATCTGCGACATCAGCAGTAGTTATGCTCTTTAGAGGAACAGCCTCCGGCCAACGTGTGCACATATCAACACACGTCAAAATAAATTGGTGTCCTCTAGCAGACTTTATCTTAAATGGACCAATGATGTCTATCGCCATTTTTTGAAATGGTCGAATGGGAATGTCTGCAGCCTGAATAGGTGCATCATGGCGTGGACCTCTGGATTTAATCTCTTGACATACTTTACAAGATCGACAATAGATTCGTATGTCCTTATTCACAGCAGGCCAAAAGAAAGATTCAAGAACTCTAGCTTTAGTACGGGAAAAACCCATATGTCCAGCACACTGCGAATCAGGAGCGTGCTGTAAGATTTTAACTCTCATATTTTTAGGCACAAGGATTTGAGAATGAATGGACCTAGCGGAGTCTTGTACCATACGTACAAGTACGCCATTCTTCATCGTAATCCAAGATTTACGATTTGTATCCTTATTCGGATCACCTTTAGTTGCCAGAGTAAAGAATTTCTTTAGAGTAGGATCATCTTCCTGCTGTTTTATAAAGGAATCATGGGAAATCTCCAAGGGATCATCTTGGATCTGCGCATCATTATCTTCAGAATGTGAAGATTGTGGCATATTAAGAGCTTGAGCCCTAGTGATTACTGCATTTTCAGATTGCATATTAACATTTTCCCAATTAGAAATTTGCTGTGGAGTGCATTCTTTCACTCCATGAATGCGACCGATGATAAGATCAGCGATCGGATTCGGCAAGAGACATGCTTGCACCTCTCCTGTAAAGAAAGGCGTAGCAATATTGATAATGGCAGTGGAGTACTTCTCCAATGTGCCACCAAATGTTACACATTTGACTACATCGCCTGTAGCTCGAGAAGGATTTACGAGTGATTGCCTCACTCCGATGGTAGTGCACCCCGAATCGAAAAGAATTGATACCGGAGTACCATCTATTAAGCCTCTATTGAAAACAAGAGCACCCCTTCCATTATGCGCGATTGACGCAGGGAGAGCGGGAAGCGGGTGACCGCAGCTTAAAGTAGAAACTGTGGTTGGATCGAATAATGTTTTGCATTGCGAACACTCAGATGCTCTAGCAAAATCGAAAGCGGAATTTGCTACACTATTGGAGTCTTTTTTATCATTATTCTGATTACCGGTGTCGTGGAACTCCTGTTGTGCAGAGTTAGCCTGGTAATAAGATTTACCATGTCTTTTGTGTTGTGATCTACCTCGGTTATAATTGTCTCTATAATTATTATTTCCCCTTTTATAACCCCTATTTGGGTTTGAATCATAATATTCATGATCATAATCATCACGCTCATTATACTGAGTATCCCTGTAATATTGGTTCTTTTCTCTCCATGAAGCACTTGGGTAGTTCCTATAGCTACTCCCCTTTCGAGAATGTCTAAAATTATGGGTACCCCTCGCGTGTCGAGGACTATCAGCCCGATTCCAGTTCTTCGAAGAAGAACCCTGATTTGAGTGGTTATCTTGGTTTTGATACTTATTCCAATTAACCTTTTTATCAAATTTATTTTTAGCTCCTTGGAATTTGTGTGAGTAATTCTGATTATATTCTGTTGCCGAAGCAACTGGCATACTCTCTTTGATGTTAGAGTTACTAAGAATCATGTCAGGGTGTGCCGTGGCATACTGGTCACAATATTCCTCCATTTGCTTTGATGTACTAGGTTTACGCTCATGTAAGAACTCTAGGAATGGTTTATTTACCGAAGACATGACCTTGTCTCTTAGCAATAAATCTGTAAGACCATCAAATGTTTTCTCTATTTTGGATAATTCAATCCATCGTGAGAGTGTAAGTCGTGCTTTTGAAATGAAATCTGAGAATTCTAAACCTACCTCAGGTCTCATTGTTTTAAACAAAAGACGATAACCTTCTTCTGACAGCTGATATCTCTTTATCAAAGCTGCCCTAATAGCATCGTAATTATCCTTGTCGGCCTCTTCAACCAAAGATAACTTAGTCAGAGACTCCCCTTTTAAATTTTCAGACAACTGATGCACATACTGTGATTTGTCAACATTATGAGCTCGACAGGCACGTTCAAATCTATCAAGCCAGAATGTTATATCATCACTGGCAGAGTTGAACGCTGGCACCTTGACCTTATAATTAAAAGGTTTACCATTACCACCAGATGCCTGATTAATATTACTCATACTAGTCAATCTTAATTTCTCTAATTCAAACTCATGTTCTCTTATTGCTTTTCTCTCTTCAGCTTCTCTATCTAATCTTTTCTGTTCAGCTGCAGTAGCAGCTTCTAATTTTTTCTGTTCAGCTGCAACTTCTAATTTTTTCTGTTCAGCTGCAACTTCTAATTTTTTCTGTTCTGCATCAAATCTCCTTTCCTCCACTTGCATCTGCAATTTCTTTAGTTCAGCAGCAGTATCAGCTTCTTTTTCTAATCTTTTTTCTTCAGCCAGAGCTTTTCTCTCTTCTGCAGCAGCTTTTTTCTCTTCAGCAGCAGCTTTTCTCTCCTCTGCAGCTAATGCTTTGTCATATTGAGCAACATTCCATTGTTCTAAGTCTTTCCCAGTCTTATCAAGGGATTTTCCTTGTGCAATAAAGTAATCTAATGTAGACATCCTGTCTTCTTAAATCAGAAACCTGAAAAAGTAAACAAATTACCCTATTTCACTTTAATGGGAGACAAGTCTATACCATAGACTTAGTCTTAGTGAAAAACTTGTATTGTTATTTTGTTTATCATATAACCAATGATAACTTGAGTACCTGTGGAAAACAATAACTGTATATCTTAAATACTGTGGGAGACAAGCCTTATAAAGGTCTTGTATACCTTAATGTAATCAATGATCACTTGAGTACCTGTGGAAAACAATAACTGTATATCTCAAATACTGTGGGAGACAAGCCTTATAAAGGTCTTGTATACCTTAATGTAATCAATGATCACTTGAGTACCTGTGGAAAATAATATTTCCTATACCAATCACTTTGGGAGACAAGCCTTACAAAGGTCTTGTATAACTTAATGTAATCAATGATCACTTGAGTACCTGTGGAAAATAATATTTCCTATCCCAATCACTTTGGGAGACAAGCCTTACAAAGGTCTTTTATAACTTAATGTAATCAATGATCACTTGAGTACCTGTGGAAAATAATATTTCCTATCCCAATCACTTTGGGAGACAAGCCTTACACAGGTCTTGTACACTTTGTTTTATAACAATAATAATCATAAAGTACTGATCTGTACTATAATATAAGTGTATTCAACTATACCTCCTATGTCATATGTCAACTAAAGACATTACAAAGGACAAACAAGAAAAGACAATCTGAAAACATTTGCAGAGATCAAATTAAATTAAATAGGAGAAATGAAAAAAATGATCACAGAAACCGTGATGATAACTGCAATAAGATAACAAGACAAATAACGCCACAGTGTATAAACATAAGGGTGTAAAGAACTGAAATGAAAGGAAAGATGAGACCTACAATTATACAAACAAATCAAACAAAAATAAAGAACAGAAAAATGTTACAAATACAAATATGAAACAGTCGTCACAACTAACCAAATATTTGCAAACTATGTTGCATGCAAATTTCAATTAAGTAATTGCTCCCTATAGAACGCCAGAACAAGACCAATATCACTCGGTATTTCCTGTTCTAGTCACCTCCCATCCAGGCCCGCAAACACATAACAATCACACATATAAACAAATAATATATAAACATAAATACATATAAATCATCAATGTGTGTATCATATCATGCAATGTGTTGCAGTTGTAATGTATTGTACTGTATGCTCAGTTTTAACAAATTAGACTACCACTTTATTGAGTAATAGATTTGCATTCTAATTGTTACACTGTTCAATTTTTTTGAGCACATAAGAAGATCCAACGATGAAATTTGCACTTTAAGTTCAACATTGCTCTTCTATTTCAGCAGGATAAACAATCACTAGTTTATAATCCTGACTGTACTGTGCCAAATGTCAACAAGTGCTGACCCAGATATTGCTACACTTGTCAGAACAGGTCAAGCTGACATTGATTGTATAGCTGTCCTACTGGTGTTGATGTGGTCAAACAAATGTTCTTGAAAATGTAAAATGTGATTCTCAACACAACAAAACTGCGTAGGCTGGACCCAGGAATCTGGCTCACCACTGTAAAGTTCTCTGTATAATCTTCTGTAAAGCTCCACTATCAATCACTGTAACATGTTGTTTGTGGTGTCACTACTGTATATGTCCATTGTAGTGTACAGAGTTGTTGAGATCAGGCATGCTCCAGTCTACCCAGCTGTAAATGGGTAACTCACCCTAGTCCTGAGTTAGGGAAGGCAAAGGCAGCTGTAAGCAGTAGTTTCCCTCTAAGGCTCCAGGGGAAGCAGGCCCTAAACTTGGTCAATTCAACCGACGCAGGATGGTGTAGATATGGAGTAGAAGTGTAGAGTGTGATTAACGCGAATGGTGTACTGTTCGTGTTCTGACCAATCTAATCACTCATACACTTGTGTCTACAAGGCACCAATGCAGACTGCTGGAATCTTTGTTTACACAGTTTATTTAGACGCACACACTGGGACATAACGAGTAAATCATGGGTACAGGTTGACACATCAATTTGTAGGCATACATAGCAGATCACAAGTCATGACACGTTCATAAATAATGGGTAGTACATCAATAGCTTCCAGTGTCATGATACATAATGGCCGCATCCCCTATCTGACTAAGCGCGTCAGTGAAGGCGGATCGGTAAGTAACTAAAGTTGCTTTATGTTCATAGTTTATATCATATATGAAACCATGGAAGGGGTTTCTATCAAAATTGAGATCTCCTTGCCACTGTCCGAATAGTAAGATACATGCCCCGTTCTTTGGACAGTGATTCAAAAATACGATGACAGGAATGTAACATGGCCGCCTTCCTGAGTTGTCGCTCACTCACAGGAGGGTATATCTAAGCCAAAGTTAATTTGAAATATATAAGAATAATTTCTTAAAGATCCTCCAAACAGGTCTACAGTAATCCAGTTACTTCACGTAGACATAACTGCTATATGGAAGCCCGTCATCTTCGTCGATACAAACGTGACCCTAGCGTTGTGAAGCACAAAATTCCAGCTAGGTCTAACCGACATGAGATCATCAAAAATAGGGTCTGGAATTACCTGGAGTCCGAATCATACATGGTACCGTACATTAGGAGAGTCTCTAACATCAACTCTAGTAGAGACACAATCTCCTACAGAAGAAAACCACTTCATAAATCATTTTTATTGAAGAATGCACCAGCCCTGGAAAAATGCGTACCCGCCATTGTAAACAGTACCTCGGAACTCATCACGACTTGTCAAGACAACTCATACTTCCGCTAGAGCGGCATAACAGAATATAGTCCTGCCTACCCATCAAAAATATACAATATAGGACTGATTCTACTTGTACTAATAATATGTAATACATATGAATTCAGGCCATAAACATAATAAGCAAATTAATATATCTTCTGGCCCTAACAAATAAGTACGGACATGGGTGTCATATCCATGCGCCGAATCAATATCAAGAACGATTACTCCTATGATCAAAAGTGTAAATCAATCATGAGTTATCTCGCTTTACCATAGACAGCATTTTCATACACAAATGAATGAATGTCTATATCTTTTCCATATTAAATAGCCATATCGATTTTTGTAATATGTGCGTCAAAATATGCACGCAACACTCTTCTGTCATGTTCAGACTTTAAACATCAGATGTAAAACAAATATTTTGGTTTTTTTAAATACTTTTGAATAAGTAAAATTGCCGTTAGGTATTAGTGCTTTTGAATTTAATTCCCGTCTTATGACAGGCTTTTACTCTAAGTTAGATAATAATATCATTTATTTGGACCTGGATCGAATCTCTGTAGTACCTATTATTTATTTCTTTGTTTCGTTGACTAGTGTAGTCCTCCTTTCTTTCTGTGGAGACACTGGCCCATAAAACTGATCTATTTTGGTTATTTCAAAAAAATTCGTTAAGACTCCCAGGCTTCGGGTTTCTCTGTTTATTTTTTAATGTGGCAGTATGGAAATTCTGAAGAAATATAAATTGGCTATTGCCGGTGCCACGTACCTTATTCTGGAACAGAAACTATACTCCACATACTTTTATTCAAAATTTAATTGAAATTAAATAAGATAAATCAGTAGGAAAATAAATTAAATTAAATTACTGAAAGAAATGTGGATAATACATAGCCTTAGTAGAACTACATACCTGTCCCCTCACGTGTATCAGGGCCAGAGATAACAAGAGAAATATCACCGTGATCTGCTGATTACTCGTCATTATTGAGTAGATCGCACCCTGAAGAAAAATAAAAGTTTGATAAAATGGATATTTACCACAATTATGATTGTTTTATTCACTCAATATATTTCTTTTAGGTGTAGTACTTTCCTTCTTTCTTTCTTGCTGACTACGAGTGTGTAGGAGAAAGAGATAGAGAGAGAGTTATCTAGATGCAAGAAGGGGTACTGTGCTTATATTATGAGTCAATTTTTATATATAAAATGGAAAATTTTATTGTAGCCAGCGGTACAAATGAACAATACACTCGCAACACAGAGTTACCCTTCGTCAGTCGTGATCACTAACAAAATAAAAAAGATGACAAATATATAAAGGCTACGAGAAAATAATACAGTAAACTGGAAACATGAAAAACAAAAAGAATAATTATTTAACAATTAAAAATACTAAACAAGAAAGAAATATCAACGTAAAAAAATTAACTACAATAACACTTAAAAGGATATAAAATTAACAGAATATTCTAAAGTAAAATGAATGTCCTGCGATAAACCATACCATCTCAAAATATAACATTAATAATCAGGAACAAGATGCCAGGCAGTTCATTATATTTCAATATTTACACAAATGATATGAAGATAGCGTGGCTGCTGTGTTGATTTTGTCGGTCTGTGGCTTGTAGTGTTATGCTTATGATACATTTTTATGCGGCGGTTTCACTTTTCCTTCCGATGGAGTTTCCACACGGTACTGCCTCACATGAGAAATTCTTACTGTTTTTTTCGGCCGTGAAGCATTGTGGGAGCTGAAGTGTTTGTTCTTCAGCCAAGTTGTAGCGTTGGCTCGTGTGAGTCCGTGTTGGCTCGTGTGAGTCCGTGTTGGCTCGTATGAGTCCGTGTTGATGTAAAAAAGGTAAAGGTATTCTCATAACATGCCGTTGGGGAGTCAAGCGTTGGAGACTTCGTTTCACAAGGTCCAGCTTTATAAAGTGGGGAGACAAATTTCCTATCTCGCTGCCTTTGCCTTCCCTAACCCAAGACCGGAGTGGGGTATCAAATTACAGCTAGGTAGACTGCAGCGTCACCTTACCAGGTTTTGATCCCGGAATCCAGTAACTTTGCCGCGAGAGGCAAACGCTTTAACCACTTAGCCAATCGGACGTTCGGTGTTGTTGTAGGACATATGTAATATCAATCCACTTGTCTCTTGATCTTCCCCATGTTCTAACAAAGACCTTCTACTGTTCAGACACTGAGTGATAATTGATCTATTCTCACAAAATGGCCAAACCACTTTATTTTCTGTCTCTACGAGTTTGATCCAGATTCCGATGTCATCATTTCTCATTCTGTCTCTCCTGGTAACATTAGCCCAATGGTTCTTCTTCTAATGAATTTCGTCTTGCAAGAAAAAAACAAAAAACTTTGATGTAAACATTTTTTTTAAAAATTTGTCAGTTAAACAGGGAATTTTTATGAAATGCTAAAGGTCCACAGTCGGCTGTATCAATGCGAATCAAAATATGGTTCATTCAAAAGTATCACTAGGTTTAAAACGAAGTACTTGCTAGGTTCATAGCTTCGCGGGTAGTCTAAATTGTTTGAAGAAACTTCTTGATTGACGGTAGGAAGCACTGTACAGTGCGTGTTGCCGGTTAAGTCCTTGGTGCCTCCTACATCCGCACTTCACCGTTCACTACCCGGCACTTTCTTTTCTTATTTAGTTATATACGTTACTTTATTATTGAATATATATATATATATATATATATATATATATATATATATATATATATATATATATATATATATATATATATATATATATATATATATATGTTACGTGCAGTCTTTGATATCTTACAATATTATACATAGGTAATTTTTTTTAGTGCTTAAGGGAAAGTCATTATTGAGTTACTTCCCTTGAACTCCGCGGATAAATACATTTTACTGCGATTTATTCGTTGTTTGGGTAATAATAGATTGTTCTTGCTTCAGAATATCTATGGCCTGAATTTATGTGTATTGTTTGTCTGAGTAGGACAAGTCTGTCTTATATCTGTATATCTTTACATATCTAAGTCGAACTATATGTTCTGTTGTCTCTAGAGAGGTCAAAGGCTATTCGGCGGATGTGTGGCTTGAGGGGTGTGATTTGGCTTCGTCCTGATAGGGACTGTGTGTGTTTTGCTATGTCGGCTTGATGCCTTGAAAAAGTGATCTCAGTGGTTTTGGGGAAAGTGATAGTCGTCTAGACCTATCGTGTATGCTTTACCCCAGTGTTTATTCATCTTGCCAAGGAATGGCAGTTTCATATTCCCTCTACCAAGGTAATCAAAGATACTCTTATGAACTCTCGATCGAAGCCACCATTGTCGATAATTACGATTTGAATGTTTAAGAGAATATATTTGACTCGATGAAAAACGACTTCGATTCCTAGCAGCACTATATTCTGT
This sequence comes from Oreohelix idahoensis, assembly GCA_024509875.1. Taxonomy (NCBI): domain Eukaryota; kingdom Metazoa; phylum Mollusca; class Gastropoda; order Stylommatophora; family Oreohelicidae; genus Oreohelix; species Oreohelix idahoensis. The sequence goes on along the minus strand of JAMPIV010009148.1, from coordinate 200,538 downwards.
AGAATGCAGTCTATTGTTCATGACCAAATCTACAGAGCAACGAAATGTTGTATGAATGACTAACTTTAGAACAGATTCATTATCTGTATTCAAACGTGAGTGACAGTTCACGAGTGGAGCCATCTTGGAACCAAAACATGTAGGACTTTCAAGAAGAGAAAAGGGATGCCCGTATTATCGCTTGATCAGTCCAGAGATCACTGCTACACATGAGAACCCATTGTTAGCGGTTCAATATTATTATATGGAAAAATATGTGCTGAACATTATGTTGAAGAATCGTTGCTAAACGAGATTAGGTTTAGAAGTCATCTGAAATATTGTTTACAAGCTGACGTGCTCAGTCAGTGACGTCAGATGATATATGTATGGGCGATACTGAGTGCTTGGCTATTGACAGTCCATTATACCATTATTCTACATGAGTGCCCATGTAACATTGCAAGACCATTTGTCCACTGTACTATGATGTATTATGGCAACCTGTGATTTGTCACTATCTGTGCTGTCGAGTGTGTACGTCCAATTAAACTTTAGAAAAGGTACACAGTCGTTGGTGTCGATGACTTCCGGTCATACATGAGTGTGAGAAGAGAACATTTGTCAACAACACGAACCCTTATCATCATTCGCACATTATACACTCCATCCATGTCTACACAACACTGCGTAGGTCAAGTTGACATTCCATACACTACAGTGGGGCAGGCAACACCATAGGGATCTTGTCAACTGATGATGATAGACGCCTGTCTTCCCGCCTAGGAGTGTTCTGGTGTACTTTATCAACATATATTATATCCAACTAAATATCAACTTTATCAACTGGTGGCCAGTATGGGGATCGAACCCACGACATTCGCGTTATCAACTGGTGGACCAGCTTTCTGGGTTTGACCTCGCAGAAATTCAGAAGTCAACAGATTACCGATACCAGACCGTTTCCTGTGGCTGATACGACACACTTGCAGTATTGGTTTGCTCTTTGTCAACGCTTCGTCACGTGACCTGTCAAGTGAATGCAGTATGTAGGTCAGCGTTGTTGACATTTTTTACATTAGACATTATAGAGTTTCACAGAACAGTTGGATCAATTCTTGTCAGTGTTAACAGAAAGACAGTATTTGTGAACTAAGAAGTCCTGGTTTCATCGATGGATCTTCTTGTTTGCCATATATGAACTTTAATATTTAAGGCCAGAATGTTTAATTGAATAAAGTGGCAGTTTGTTTGTTTTCATGAAAAATAACTTTGCCATTACTGTAAGACTGAGCCTATTTTGCAACACATACTATCATACACATAATTTATATATATTTATGTTTACATGTTATTTGTTTGTATAGTATGTTAGTTTCTATGTCAGCGGGTTGTGTTTAAGGTTGGGCGGCGTCCTCACAACAGAGTATCCCACGTCATAGAGGGTCCGTTGTGGGCGTTTTCTATAGGTGCAATTTTCTTGATTGAAAATTTGCTGCGACAACTGTTGCTTTTGTGTTAGCTGTGAAGTCTGTAATTATTGTTATTTTTGTAATATTTCTTTGTTCTTTAGTTTTGTTTTGATTTGTTTGTAATTTGTTGGTCTAACCTTTTCTATCTTTCAGTTCTATTCATAATTTATATTCATATATTGTGACGTCATTTGTGTTGTTATTCTTTGCAGATTCAGTGATTATCTTCATTGATTTCCCTATTTGATTTATTTTGATTTCTGCAAACGTTCTTGTATTGTCAGTCCTATTTGTACTTTATGTATTCTGTTGGTTGACATATGTTTTATATGGGTATATTTCATAAGACACAATTGCCTGTGCACTGCACTTGGATTATGGTATAGACCAGTACCTGATTATTATTACTATTATACAAGACCTTATTAAAGGCTTGTGACCCACAGATATTGGGATAGTATACTGATTAATCAGGTCATTGAGAACTTGGGGTATTATTATTGATTCAGGTGATTAGTATTATTGTTAGGCATCATGTCTACTCTAGATTATTTCATTACTCAAGGGAAAGCTCTTGATAAGACTGGTCAACAATTAGAACAATGGGCAGTTGCTCAATATGACAAAGCATTAGCTGCAGAAGAGAAAAGATTAGCTGCAGAAGAAAGAAAAGCTATGGCGGAAGAGAAAAGATTAGAAAAAGAAGCTGAGGCTGCTGCTGAACAAAAGAAATTGCAGATGCAGGTAGAGGAAAGGAGATTTGAAGCTGAACAAAAAAAAAATGGAAAGAGAAGCTGCGGCTGAACAAAAAAGATTAGACAGTGAAGCTGAACAAAAAAGATTAGACAGTGAAGCTGAACAAAAAAGATTAGACAGGGAAGCTGAACAAAAAAAATTGGAAAGAGAAGCTGCGGCTGAACAAAAAAGATTAGACAGTGAAGCTGAACAAAAAAAATTGGAAAGAGAAGCTGCGGCTGAACAAAAAAGATTAGACAGGGAGGCTGAACAAAAAAGATTAGATGCTGAAGAGAAAAAAGCAATAAGAGAACATGAATTTGAGTTGGAGAAATTGAGATTGACAAGTATGAGTAATGTTAATCAGGCATCTAGTGGTAATGGTAAACCTTCTACTTACAAGGTTAAGGTTCCACCGTTCAATCAGTCCAGTGACGATATTACATTCTGGCTGGATAGATTTGAACGTTCTTGTCGTACACATAATGTGGATAAATCACAATACGCTAATCAATTATCAGAAAACTTGAAAGGTGAATCTTTGACTAGATTATGCCTTGTAGGAGAAGCAGATAAGGATAATTATGATGTCATTAGGGCGGCTTTGATAAAAAAATATCAGCTAAGTGAGGAAGGCTATCGCCTTTTATTTAAGACGATGGTACCTGAGACGGGGGTAGAATTCTCAGAATTCACTGCAAAGGCACGTCTCACAGTTGATCGTTGGATTGAGCTTTCCAAAACGGAAAAAACGTATGAAGGACTTATGGATTTGTTGCTCAGAGATAAGATTATGTCATGTGTGAACAAACCTTTCCTTGAATTTATACATGAGCGTAAACCTAAATCTCTAAAAGAAATGGAAGAATATTGTTCCCAATATGTCACTGCACACCCCGACGTGACTTTTGGCAACACTAAGATTAAGGAGAGTATGCCAGTTGCTTCAGCAACACCATACAATCCCAATTATTCACACAGATTTCAGGGACCTCAAAACAGATTTGATAAAAAAAGGTAACCATAATAGTTATCAAAACCAAGGTAACCAATCATTTCAGGGTTCTTCTTCAAAGAACTGGAGACGACCTGATAGCTCTCGACACAGGGGTGGTCATAATTATAGGAATTTCCGTAGAGGAAGTAATTATAGAAACTATCAGGGTTATCCGTCTTGGAGTCAACAAGATCATAATTACAGAGATACTCATTATAATGAATATGATAATGGTAACCAAGGGTACTATGACTCAAACCCAAATAGGGGTTACAATAGAGGTAACAATAACTACAGAGGTGATAATAACCGAGGTAGATCTCAATACAAAAGACATAAACCACATTTTCAGGCAAACTCTGCACAACAAGAGTCCCATGAAGCCTATAAACAGAGTAAAGATAATAATGATGCTAGTAATATGGCATGTGCCGCTTTTGATTTTGGGAGAGCATCTCAGTGCCCCCAATGCAAAACGTTATTTGAGCCAACCACAGTGACTACTTTAAGCTGTGGCCATCCTCTTCCTGCTCTTCCAGCATCAGTCGCGCATGATGGAAGAGGGTCTCTTGTCTTACATAAGGGTTTAGTGAATAACAATCCAGTCTCTGTGCTATTTGATTCTGGATGCACCACAATTGGTGTTAGGCAGTCACTCGTAGATCCTTCCCGTGCCACTGGACAAGTAGTCAAATGTGTAACATTTGGCGGCACATTAGAGAAATACTCTACCGCTATCATTAGGATTGCTACTCCTTTCTTTACAGGAGATGTACACGCATGTCTTCTTCCGAATCCGATCGCTGACCTCATCATCGGTCGCATTCATGGAGTCAAGGAATGTACTCCGCAACAAATTTCCACTTGGGAAAGGCAAAACATGCAGATTGCTAACGCTGTAGTCACTAGAGCTCAGGCTCTTAATGTGCCTCAAACTTCATCTACTGAAGATAATGAAGTGCATAACCAAGATAATCCCTTGGTAATTTCTCGTGACTCGTTTATAAAACAGCAAGAAGATGATCCCACTCGGAAGAAATTCTTCATTCTTGCAACTAAAGGTGATCCGAATAAGGACACAAGTCGTAAATCGTGGATTACAAAGAAGAATGGCGTACTTGTACGTATGGTTCAAGACTCCATTACGTCAAGTCATTCTCAAATCCTGGTTCCCAAGAATTTGAGAGTTAAAATTTTGCAGCACGCTCACGACTCTCAGTGTGCTGGACACATGGGTTTTTCCCGTACTAAGTCAAGAGTCCTTGCGGCTTTCTTTTGGCCATTGGTAAACAAGGACATACGGATTTATTGTCATCTTGTAAAGTATGTCAGGAAGTTAAATCCAAAGGTCCACGGCATGCTGCACCCATTCAGGCGGCGGACATTCCTATTCGGCCGTTTCAAAAAATGGCCATAGACATTATTGGTCCATTTAAGATCAAGTCTGCCAGAGGACATCAGTTTATCTTGACGTGTGTTGATATGTGCACACGTTGGCCAGAGGCTATTCCTCTGAAGAGCATTACTACTGCTGATATTGCAGATGCTCTTTGGCTTATATTTTCTCGTCTGGGGTTCCCCGGAGAGATATTGTCAGACCATGGCACCCAACTAATATCAGATACCATGTCTCAAGTAATGTCTACCCTGCAGATAGATAGATCTTTAAGTAGTATCTACCATCCAATGTCTAATGGTATGGTCGAACGCCTTAATAGAACACTTAAAAACTTACTGGGGAAGATAACTGAGGATCATCCTCAAGACTGGGACAGAGTTTTACCTGCGGCCCTCTTCGCTTACAGAGAGGTACCCAATGAACATACGGGATTTTTCTCCCTTTGAACTCGTCTTTGGCGCGCGTCCGCGTGGCCCTATGTCGTTGCTTCACGATCTCATAACATCTGACAATATTGACGATGACACAAAGTCATCCTACGAATATGTCATCGCGTTGAGACAAAAGATTATCGAAGCATGCAAATTAGCAACTTCTTCTTCTGAATTTGCGAAACAGAAGGCAAGGCAATTTGCCAATAAGAAGAGATGCTTACGACAACTTTGTCCTGGTGACAAAGCATTTGTATTACTACCTTGTAGGGAAAACAGATTACTTATTTCTTGGAAAGGTCCGTACGATATAATATCGAAAATTTCCGATGTCGACTATATTGTCGATATTGATGGGAAGCATAAAACCTTCCACATCAATATGCTTACTGAATTCCATGAACGTCCGGATTATTTGCAACCCATTTTCCAAGCAACGGACAATTCTCCAGTACCACATGGTCATTACTCATCACTGTCCGTGATACAGGATGAGGAAACAAGTTTTTCAGATGTAAATCTTCCTCTTCCAATGATCCCACTTCATTCCAGTGAATCATGGAAGAACGTTACTGTCTCTCCTGATTTGTCTCTAGGAGAACAGCGACAAGTTTCAACTATGTTGCAAACATTTCAGGATGTACTCACTGACATCCCTGGACAAACTAATGTCATTCAACATGACATTGTGCTAACTGACCATACTCCTATTAGGGTTAGACCTTATCCTATACCTATACATTTCCAAGCACAGGTCGAGAAAGAGTTGGATGTGATGATAGATTTGAAAATAATCGAACCATCCACCTCTGCGTATTCTTCGCCGATGGTTATTGTGCGTAAAAAAGACAATAACATACGTCTTTGCGTTGACTATCGAAAATTGAATCAAGTAACGAAGTTCGATGCCGAACCTATGCCTTTACTGGAAGAGCTACTTACTCGACTCTCCAAATCTCATTTTTTCACTAAACTTGATTTGTCTAAGGGATATTGGCAAGTTCCTTTATCTGAACGCGCCAAACCTCTCACGGCTTTTTCAACACCTAGAGGTTTGTTCCAATGGAATTTTATGCCTTTCGGTCTTATGAACGCACCAGCTACGTTCGTACGCATGATGCGCCGAATCCTATCTTATCGGTCAGATGTCATTGCATATCTAGACGACATCTGTCTTTTCAGCGATACTTGGGAAGATCACTATTCAGGGTTAGATGAATTGCTGTCTACTTTGCGTGAGCACAACCTGACAGCGAAACCCTCTAAAGCCTATATTGGTTTTAGCGAAATTTCTTTCCTAGGCCACCGAGTTGGTCATGGTTTCCTAAAGACAGAGGACCATAATACTAGTAAGATACTTAACATCTCAATCCCTAAGACTAAAAAACAGGTGAGAAGTCTGTTAGGTCTTATTCAATTTTATGGCAGATTCATTCAGAATCTATCCTCTATCATGGCACCTCTCTCAACACTTCTAAAGAAAGGTTCGCCTAATGTGGTCCACTGGTCTCAGGAATGCCAATGCTCTCTGGATAAGATTAAAACACTGTTTTCAACACCACCTATTTTAGTGCTACCCACTAAAGATAAGACATTCGTTCTTCGTAGTGACGCTTCATCCACTGGGATTGGAGCGGCACTAATGCAAGAGTACTCTGGAACTCTGCATCCTGTAATGTATATTTCCAGAAAACTTAATGCGGCAGAAAGGAATTATTCGGTTTTAGACCGTGAGCTATTAGCTATGGTTTGGTCGATCCTCAAACTACAGAGATTCCTTCTAGGCGCACATTTCATAGTAGAAACAGACCAAAAAGCTCTTACTGCTATACAGAGTAAGAATTTGAAGAGCTCGAGGTCTACTCGATATGCAATTGCTCTTCAACCTTTTCATTTCTCTGTGCGAGCTATTCGGGGATCAGATAATGTGATGGCAGACATTCTGTCAAGATGCCCACATGATTCCACATAACTATTAGGGCTTAGACTTCTTGATATGTCTAGTTCTATAGTAGTTCCTTTTCTATATCATGATAGATACACATTTGTAATTTAATAATATAATGATTGTATCACTACATAGCGGTTCATGTATGTTTATTCACCGCTGTGCTTTGATGATTTTTTCTTCATAAATCATAAATTTAAGATATCTAATACGTAGTGATGATATGAATTTTTTAGGCATTGTGTAATTGCCAGAATTGTATTATACTTTGATGACACCTTCCTGGAAAAATATACTTGTAGAGAAATAATTTCTCTCAGTTTATGAGACACATTCTCACCAGTCGCTCCATAAGTCGACTTAGCCTCATATTAGGCGTTATAGGTATTCCTGATATTTTCATCTGCGCATTATTCATGCGTTGTGAGCCTATTGTACGTTGCTCCTAGATGTATTTCAAAAAAAAAAAAAATGTTCCATTTTTTTTTTCCCGGGAGGTGTGGTAAGACTGTTACGTGCAGTCTTTGATATCTTACAATATTATACATAGGTAATTTTTTAGTGCTTAAGGGAAAGTCATTATTGAGTTACTCCCTTGAACTCCGCGGATAAATACATTTTACTGCGATTTATTCGTTGTTTGGGTAATAATAGATTGTTCTTGCTTCAGAATATCTATGGCCTGAATTTATGTGTATTGTTTGTCTGAGTAGGACAAGTCTGTCTTATATCTGTATATCTTTACATATCTAAGTCGAACTATATGTTCTGTTGTCTCTAGAGAGGTCAAAGGCTATTCGGCGGATGTGTGGCTTGAGGGTGTGATTTGGCTTCGTCCTGATAGGGACTGTGTGTGTTTTGCTATGTCGGCTTGATGCCTTGAAAAAGTGATCTCAGTGGTTTTTGGGGAAAGTGATAGTCGTCTAGACCTATCGTGTATGCTTTACCCCAGTGTTTATTCATCTTGCCAAGGAATGGCAGTTTCATATTCCCTCTACCAAGGTAATCAAAGATACTCTTATGAACTCTCGATCGAAGCCACCATTGTCGATAATTACGATTTGAATGTTTTAGAGAATATATTTGACTCGATGAAAAACGACTTCGATTCCTAGCAGCACTATATTCTGTAGAATGCAGTCTATTGTTCATGACCAAATCTACAGAGCAACGAAATGTTGTATGAATGACTAACTTTAGAACAGATTCATTATCTGTATTCAAACGTGAGTGACAGTTCACGAGTGGAGCCATCTTGGAACCAAAACATGTAGGACTTTCAAGAAGAGAAAAGGGATGCCCGTATTATCGCTTGATCAGTCCAGAGATCACTGCTACACATGAGAACCCATTGTTAGCGGTTCAATATTATTATATGGAAAAATATGTGCTGAACATTATGTTGAAGAATCGTTGCTAAACGAGATTAGGTTTAGAAGTCATCTGAAATATTGTTTACAAGCTGACGTGCTCAGTCAGTGACGTCAGATGATATATGTATGGGCGATACTGAGTGCTTGGCTATTGACAGTCCATTATACCATTATTCTACATGAGTGCCCATGTAACATTGCAAGACCATTTGTCCACTGTACTATGATGTATTATGGCAACCTGTGATTTGTCACTATCTGTGCTGTCGAGTGTGTACGTCCAATTAAACTTTAGAAAAGGTACACAGTCGTTGGTGTCGATGACTTCCGGTCATACATGAGTGTGAGAAGAGAACATTTGTCAACAACACGAACCCTTATCATCATTCGCACATTATACACTCCATCCATGTCTACACAACACTGCGTAGGTCAAGTTGACATTCCATACACTACAGTGGGGCAGGCAACACCATAGGGATCTTGTCAACTGATGATGATAGACGCCTGTCTTCCCGCCTAGGAGTGTTCTGGTGTACTTTATCAACATATATTATATCCAACTAAATATCAACTTTATCAATATATATATATATACATATATATATATATATATATATATATTATATATATATATATATATATATATATATATATATATATATATATATATATATATATATATATATATACACCAACCAGTCTACAATTTCTTGGCAATAATTTAAAAGTGATAGAATTGGGTAATAGTGGTTGCACTGGTTGTGGAAAATTATTTCAGGGGTCCTGACTTGGTATAAAGGTTTAGAAACACTGCAGGAACGGATAAAAATGGGTATCTAAAATATTTCTTCTTGACTTGTTTGTATACGTCTCTTTTATCAATCTTCTGTTCTCAAATATAACCCATTTCCCCTCTATACATTAATACAATGTTCTCCAATGTTCAAATAAAGAAGAGAAGATTAATAAAGAAAGTATTCACTTCACGTTGAAAGAGAGACGTATGTATGTATAATAATAATAATAATAATAAATTCTTTAAGCACCAAACACGGCGCATAAGGCAGAAACCATGGCTCAGCGAAGACGCTTCACCAATGTTGACAGATGGAGAGCGATGGCATGGCTGCAGGATGATGTAGGGCTGCGAGAAGTTGCTAGGAGATTAGGAGTTGCCCACTCTGTCATACAAACTCTGCGTGATCGTTATAATGCAACCGGCAGTGTCGCAGAACAACGCAGGTCAGGACGTCCAAGGTCTACCACAAGACGGCAATGAGCTGACCCATGGCTAAAATGGTAAATGTTACAAACATACCCATTGCCCGTTCCTTCCGAAAAGTGGGTGAAATGCGTTCACTATAGTCACGACTTGCACGTGAAAAGCAAATTTAAGCAATATTATCAACAGGCTTTGCCATAGGAAGCATTTTCAAACATGCATTATTTCCCTTTCCACCACATGCATTTGATTGACCTTGGAGGTACACACACGTAACACAGATTTGATTTATTGTCAGATTAACAAACATTGTTTAAGCATGCAACAAAATGCAGCAAAACTTTTTTGACTGAGTGTTCAGGTTTTAAAAAAAACAGCTTAGTTGAAATGACCTAAAAATTGAAAGTGGCCTTTAACTTTTTTTGAGCAGTATATGTATGTATGTGTGTGTGTGTTTGTGTGTGTGTGTTTGTTTGTGTGTGTGTGTGCACTCGTGCATGTGTGTGTGTGAGGATGTTTTTACAGTAAGAGGCGAACATGCAGTTATAGTTTTGACAAAAATTTCGTCAGCATGAATCACACACAACGCTTCTCCCCCCCCCCCACCCCCCCCCCCCCCCCCACGCCCCCACCCACCCCCCCCCCACCCACCCCCCCCCCCCCCCCCCCCCCCCCCAAAGTTTAAAGAATCATGTCCCCCCCCAAAAAAAAACAAAAAAAAAAAAACAAACAGAACAATTATGGAAGCCTGCTTAAAGCATTCACATGGTCTTGTGATGGCGGTTTCTGTGTTAATTTGTTTCACATGATGAAGTTTCCAGCCTCAATGCTCAACCTCATATTACGACATGCCTGAAGGAACAACAGTAGGCCTTATTGCATCTATGTCTCACAAGACATCTTCTATTTTCTATGTCTCACAGTATGGTACACGCCTGTACAAACATACATTACATTGAGAAAGCATGCATGCACGCATAATATTCTTACTATAAGTCAAAACAACCCGACAGGCATAACCAAGGTTAGATCAATAAACAAGAAGAAAAAAACTTTGGGTGCGCCTTTATATAAAATGCGTTCAACGTACAGACAGGTAGATTAAAATGCAAAAGTAAGATGGGAACAGATAGCTCAAACACCCTGCAGCAACTCACTTGTGACAAAGTGTGCATTATGCACACCAAGCAAACAAAGTATGTGCGAAAATAAACTTCGTTATGAGAAAGATATTTGCAAGCTATTAATCGAGAGCCTACAGCCTCTGGGTAATTTTCAAGTAGTTTTCACGTAGAAATATAAGGAGGTTGATCAAGGGACAAAATCTATCTATCTATCTATCTATCTATCTATCTATCTATCTATCTATCTATCTATCTATCTATCTATCTATCTATCTATCTATCTATCTATCTATCTATCTATCTATCTATCTATCTATCTATTTATCTATCTATCTATCTATCTATCTATCTATCTATCTATCTATCTATCTATCTATCTATCTATCTATCTATCTATCGATCTATCTATCTATCTATCTATCTATCTATCTATCTATCTATCTATCTATCTATCTATCTATCTATCTGTCTGCTTAACTAACTATATATCTGTTAATCTGTCTGTCTGTTTATCTGCCTGTCAGTCTTTCTCTCCATCTGTCTATTTAATAAGTAAATAAGTAAACTAATATAGGTAATGAACTGGCACTAGTTGGACTGAAAGGAGGACATCAGACAACAGAAACGAATTACTGTATAAGTGATAGGCTTACTGGGAATCGAATCGGTAAGCCCTATCACTATTTCTTTTCTGTTGTCTAGTAAATAAATACTCAATAGAGACATACAGACAGATTAGACAGACAGTCTGACAAGCAGGCAGGCAGGCAGACAGACAGACAGAGAGCCAGCCAGATAGATAGATAGATAGATAGATAGATAGATAGATAGATAGATAGATAGATAGATAGATAGATAGATAGATAGATAGATAGATAGATGTAATGAAGAAAGAAAGAAAGAAAGAAAGACTTTGTCCGTTGATCATATACAGAAGAACTTCTTATGTAGGTGGGCGAAGAAAAGCAAGAAGGTATTTAAAAAGACACAAGACAGGTGGGATTGGCAAAAACTGACTAATAAATCTGCATAAATAAACCAAGAAGGAGCACCTGGATTCACGGTTGAGATCCCAGCAGTACTGTTTGACTAAACCGGCACAGGGAAAGCCATTAGGCCCATACTGTATACCGATCACATGTGAGACCTAAGTACGCATGAGTGTAGTTTTAAAGCAAATACGGCTATTAAGAACAGTAAAAATGTAAACCTCATAACCCTATACCGTCCTGCTTGAGATAAAACATGTAATTACACGTGATATCAAGAATACTTTGAGCCGTCTGGAATGATGATATACAAAGCGATACAACAGGAGGCAATCTGATCATCAAAATCTCGTAAACGTCACCCCGCTATTTTAAGTAAACTAATGTTTAAGTAAACATACTTTTACAAATATTTTCTCTCTCAGCACGAGACCTTTGCCATACCCAACTAAATGTTGTTTTTTTCAAAAAAAAAAAAAAAAAAAAGACATAAACGTTTACTCTAGCACGAATAAATCTAATTTTAATCAACAGTACAGTTAATTTAGCCTGCATTTATTTAAAGCTTCTAAGAGATGGAAAAGCGTCTGGACCTGATGGCATTCCAGCAGAGGCCATCAAAGCAGATATCGACACGGCTACAGAGATGTTATTTAAGTTACTTGGTAAAGTCTGGGAAAAGGAGGAGATACCAGCAGAATGGAAGGAAGGATATCTGGTTAAGTTGCCTAAGAAGGGAAATTTACAAGAGTGCACAAATTATAGAGGAATAACGTTACTATCAGTGCCAGGAAAAGTATTAAATAGAATTATCCTTGAGAGATTAAAAGAGTCCATAGACAAGAAACTGAGAGATGAACAAGCAGGTTTTCGACCAAAAAATCCTGTACAGACCAGATAGCCACTTTGAGAATAATAGTTGAACAAAGTCTGGAATGGAATTCACCACTATACATCGGATTTGTGGACTACGAAAAGGCAGAGAATCACTTTGGAAATTGATGAGGCATTATGGAGTTCCCCTGAAGATCATTAATTTAATAAAGAAAACATATGAAGACATGACATGCAGAGTTCTTCATAAAGGACAGCTTACAGAACCATTTGGGATAAGAACAGGAGTGCGACAGGGATGCCTCTTGTCTCCATTTCTTTTCTTACTAGCAATAGACTGGGTTATCTTCTTCTTCTTCTTCTTCTTCTTCGTTCGCCCTGAAAAGGACGGTGGTTGCGTTGTGTCTGTTTACAACGTAGCTGTGATATCTGCACCTTTCGGTCGACACATCCGACTTCTGCACGGCATTTTTTAGGACCGGGTTTGCCTTCCCATTTCGATCCACACTCGCTCAGCCAGCCTGCACAGCTGCAGACTGTTTCCAGGACCACCACGTGGAGGTGGAGTGCGGTCTTGACCAGCTCTGGTTCGCTGGTCCTGACGCAGGCAGTCAAGCTATGAGTCGCTGACTGCGGTCTCTATTGCTGCGTCTTGAGGTCCCAGAGTGGGTTATGAGAACATCAACAACACACAACAGAAATGGAATCCAGTGGACTCTGACTAAGCAGTTGGATGATCTGGATTTTGCAGATGACTTGGCTCTTCTGTCCCATAACCGTAATCAGATGCAGGACAAATTGAAAACACTCGATGAGAGGTCACATCAATTGGGTCTGAAAATACACAGGGAAAAGACAAAGATAATGAAAATAAATGCAGGTAATGATAACAGGGTTGAACTTGAAGAAGCACCAATACAAGATGTAGAATCGTACACATATCTTGGCAGCAATATAGACAAAGTTGGAGGGACAGACAGTGATATCAAAATAAGAATACAAAAAGCAAGAGGAGCTTTCATTGCATTGGGAAATATATGGAGATCAATGGAAATCGGATCCAAAACGAAAATAAGAATCTTCAACTCAAATGTGAAGTCAGTCCTATTGTATGGCTCTAAGACACGGAGAACAATAAAGACAACAACCAAAAAGCTACAGACTTTCATAAATGGGTGCTTGAGTAGAATAGAGGGATTAAAATGGTATGACAAGGTTACCAATGTGGAACTGGTGACAAGAACTAGACAAGTGCCAGTGGAACAAGAGATGAGAAGAAGACGATGGCGATGGATAGGACACACACTGAGGAAACCTGTTGATAGCATTACAAGACAGTCCTTGTTCTGGAACCCCCATCCCCTTTTCCCCCCTCGATTCATGATGCCATATGTGGACGATCACCCCTTAATGGTGTCACATAACAATTGTGTCGTTCTCTTTGCCTCTCTGGCAGTATTTAGTTACATTTTTGAGGGGACTAAATTACGTGCTTTTCTGTGGTCGGCACATTTTCTTTCCCTGCTATCAAGCAGATATTTAGTACGTCCAAATCATTTTACACTCCTCTTAGTGATAAGTCGTCATGTCTGTTTGTTTTCCCGTTCATTCCTGCTGGAAGAGGAGACGGATGAGATAATATTAACCGACAATCACGTTGGAAAATTTCGGGTGTGTCCGGCATCAGGCTTTGGATTAGCACTAAAATCCCCCAGCGAATTTGTTTAATCGCTGATAAGGCTGATGTGCCTTCCTCGACCAGATGGGTAAACGAAGAATTTTGTTTGTGCAAGCGACGGGTAATTCGATTACTCACCTGCGCGACACATTTCTGGACAGACAAGAATGACATAATCATTTACTGCACACCTTGTTACAAAGACATTACTTTATATGAAAGTAGTATGTTGTATTTGAGAAATCATTGCCGAGAGAGGATCGGATGTTTTCATTCGATATTTGTGAGACATGACTTCTGCAATAACGCGCATAAATTTCTATGAGGAAATAATTTGAATTACCCCATAAAACACGCATGTTTGAAACGACTGGCAGACATTCGGAATGAAGGCACAACCCCCCTTCCCATTGGAGCCCTTCTTAACATTGTAACAAATAAATGCGGGGGAAGACAGGCAATTTAACCTGACATTATAGCCAGGTTAGAGCAGTGTGAAAATTCACCTCGCACCAAAAAGACAACCAGACCTTTGCCAGAGTTAAGAATAGTACCAGACCGGAACTTGTTTGAGCATTCTCAGGACTTAAAAGCCCAGGAAAAACTCTACCATTTTAACACGGAAATCCAGAATCTGAGGGAACTGAAACACAAGTTAAAGTGGGAACTTATTGTTAATGTGACAACACCCCAGACCAAGTGTAAGAGGCCTCTACAAGTGCCTTTATTCCTCTGATATAGCAGTATGTGAGCCTAAAGATTGGCTTGGTGGTACCAGTTGAAAGCACTATTTCTGGAACAAGTGAAGGTATAAGTGGCCTAAAGTCGACGCTTGACACCATCATCAGACGGGTCTTAGAGACGCTGGACCAGCTTTGCAGTTACTCCTTGATTCTACTTGGAACGTGCTGTAACTCTTAAATCTTGACCAAGGACGAGAGCAATCCAGTCATCTATCTGCACAGACCCAAACATCAGCGGGAGCAGAAACAACTATTGGCAGCTAAGTAAAACTTAAAAGCTGCCTAGTGAACTGTCCATTTTCGAAAACTGTAACATCACACTGTGATGAATAATTTTTTCTAAACAATTATTTATTTTTTATAACTGTTAAACATAACTGATTATTAAATTTGTTACTTGTATAAAGATAAACCTAAAGTTGATTTAAACATTTTGAATGTACTACATCCGTATTGGGGCACATCAGAGTTGGGGCACTGTACAAAGGATGGCCACCGACCGAGCAAAAAGGAATCAATTTGTTGTTGCCTACAAGACGCCACTAGGCGTGATGGCCACAGACTGCTTTGACGGTCGGTGGCTAAGGATCAAAGAAGAAAAGAAGAAGACATCCGTATGTCTCAGAAAATTTCTTAAATACACGTAAGCACAGCTAAATAATAATAAGAGGAAATTCGCTGAATTAACGCGGAGGGCGGGGGGGGGGGGGGAACTTGTACGAGCTAAAATTATATTATCTAATCCTTCACAAAAGTTGATGGCAATGGCTAGAGTTAACGTGCTCAGCCAATGCAGCATTTTTGTTCTCGCCTTCTGAATATCTTGTGAAATCCCCTTGAGGTAGAAGCATCATTATCCTTCTACCTACAACTCTGCCAGGAGTAATCATGTGCAAAGGTAGACTACTTTGAAGACACACATCAGTACTCTTGAGTTTTGGCCACTGTTGGACCACTACTGCAGAGCTAAGGGGAGGCAAACCGTGACAAATGGAGAACTACACAGACGCCATGGCAGTGGCAGTATATGCCAGACAAGAAAACGTTCTCACGCAGTGGTAAGGAGACGCAATCACAAAACAAATGACAGAATGTGTAAAACTGATATTCTCCTTCTTCTTCAAGCACCATGTCAGATGGAGTGTGCGATCATGTCTCTCCACAACCTCATGTTCCCAGTGATTTTTTTTCAATTCTGTTGTTGACTTATTTGCAAGCCATGGTGTCAGACTGTCCAGTATCATATCTCTTTGCCGTCCTTTTTCTCTTTTTTCCTTCACTCTTTCTGCTCTCACATTATATTTCAGCTTTCCTCTTCTCGCAGCATGCCCAAGGAAAGTGGATTTCTTTCTTCTAATGTGAATAAACAGCTTACTTTGCGCATTTTTCAAGACATCTTACATTACAGCTGACGTTAAGAAAAAGATGACATTACGAGAAAGCTGACATTACGCGAAAACTGACATTACGAGAAAGCTGACATTATCAGAACTAATTAGCATGAGAACAAACAAGAAATGACAACACAGGAATACCATAGTGGCTAAGAAGATCACAACCTCTGAACTTTACACAACAATATGCCAACACATACACATACGAGGACACTGGCATAGATATACACGCACAAGCACACACAGAGGGACATACAGCGACAGACGCATACAAAGAAATTTGCTGAAGCACACACGGAATGAAACATCCACAACCACTTTGCCAATAACTTGCGATGAATTCACGCTGGACGAGATCAAACAAGCCGTTAAAAGATTAAAAAATTTTAAAGCTGCTGGAGTTGACGAAATTTCAGGGGAAATGATTAAAGCAGTTAATGACAACAACCTCTTGAGAATTTTAGATATTATAAATGAAGTATGGAGAGAAGAACAACCACCACAACAATGGAAAGACAGTATTATTGTAAAGTTACCGAAGAAAGGTGATCTATCAGACTGTTATAACTGGCGTGGTATATCTCTATTATCAGTACCTGGAAAATTATTATGTTGCATGATGTTAGAAAGACTTAAATTGCATGCTGACGAAAAGATCAGAGAAGAACAAGCGGGTTTCAGGCCGAAACGATCATGTATTGATCAAATATTCACACTAAGAACAATTATAGAAGAATCAGTGGAAAGGCAATCGCCACTTATCATCACCTTCGTCGATTTTCAAAAAGCCTTTGATAGTCTACACCGCCCATCATTGTGGAAGATACTTACAATCTATGGTTTTCCAACAAAATATGTGAATATAATCAAAGCGCTATATGACAATGCAAGATGTTGTGTTAGAACAAATAAAGGGAATACAGAATGTTTACAGGCTAAGAAAGGCTGTCACAACCTTTTTTGGAACTATTGATTGGGTTATGAGAAAAACACAATAAAATGGACAAATGGATTCCTGCGCAATGATGTAGCACTTACCCACATACGAGGACTCCAAAAATGCCTCTAAAACTAAAGCTATGAACTTAACGAGACCTTTGATATCACGAAAGTTGAAAGTTTCAATTATTTAGGCAGTAAACAATGACAATGGTGACACAACAAGAGAAATCCATACTAGACATAGCTAGCGCCTTCGACTAACATTTGATCATTGAATACATACCAGTCTGTTTAATTTGTTATCTCAGTGAACATACGGCACACGGAAACAACATCATTGGAGAACAAGGAAACACACACACACACACATAGGCACACACACACACATAGAGGGACACCCCGAATCGAAGAATGTGACTCGTGAAGACACACACATTCAGGAACACGCTTAGAGAAACATGCAGAGAGAAATACACATAAACAAATGCGCACCATATAGATACACTGACTCACATACATAGACACATACATATACAGGAACATACACAGAGGGACAGTCCGAGTAGAAGAAAGCGACTCGTGTATACACACATACAAGAACACGCTTAGAGACACATGCGGACAGAAAAACATATAAACACATACGCACCATATAGACACACTGACTCACATACACACACATATATTGAGACACTCATTCACAAATACAAACGACACGTGCACAGAGAAAAGCACACAGTCACACACACACACAAGAGACCACACTGAGATGCACACAGAGACACACTTTCAGACACACAGACCTACGCGCCGAGACATATTATACGGAGATACTTACAGACACACTTACCGGCGTCATAAATATGTGTTTATACTGAACAACTACCTGCAAACTGCGAGAGAGTTTTGCCCCTCCTCATCAAGATGATTGCCCCATTATTCAACAAAAGTACGTGCTTTTAATAGGCTGCTTGATAACAGATGGACCCGCACTTCCTACATAAATTGTTGCGCCAAATGGCGGTAAAACGTCGATAACCACAACTATATTACATGTGTATGAACTCACATATAACTAAACACTTAGTTCCTTTGATCACTTCAGAATACAATAGCTTTATTGATGGCGAGTGGAGGGATGGAGACAGTGCAAGGTACGAGAATGACTTATGTACGAACGGATAAAACAAGTAAGGATATATCCCATTAGAAAACAGTTTTATCTTTCCGGTCTATTTACTGAATGTAATAATATTATCTCAAACATTCCCACTTTTTATTTGGTCAAAAATACCATACGTAGAGATACAGTTGATGACGTTCAACCTTGACCTCATGGTTGTTATTGTACCAAGTTTTTGTCAGTGACAATAGTAGTAGTAGTAGTAGTAACCACCTTCAGTCATAACTCACAATGGGAATATCCCCTCAGCCTGGTATTCCTTACTTACTTATTCATTCCTCTTCTACCATAGCTTGTAGAGGTTTGCCGGAGAGAGCGAGCTATATTATCCTACCGGTTGTCTTCCTCCTGGCTTGGTTCCAATCTAGTAATACGGGCCTTCAGAGATTGTCTAATTGTGTTCCCAGTAGACTCTGTCGTCCAGGACGTCTGGATTCCTTGCTGTTAGTGTCCCATACTTGACGGGGTAGCCGATCTCCCATTCTTTCATCGTCTGCTCGTACGTATTCCTTTTTGCGTGTTGTTTTCTTTTCTGCTTGATGTGAGAGCATCTTTTCACCCAAGCAGAGGCGGCGCCGTATCTTGGTGCGATCAGCAGTTACATCCTCCCAGGTTGTTGGATGTATGTCCAGTGCTTTCATGACTCTCATGCACACCTCTTTAAACTTGAGCTGCGGTCGCTCGGCTGTTCTTTTGTCATCTGCCAGCTGTCCGTAAAAAATATCTTTGGGGATGCGATTATCTTCTATGCAGCGGACATGGCTAAGGCAAGTCGTGCACTATGGCGCTACGGTAAAATCAATAAAAGTGGCTTTTGTTTCTTCTTCTTCTTCCTCGTTCGTCCTGAAAAGGACGTTGGTTGCGTTGTGTCCGTTTACAGCGAAGCTGCGATATTTGTGCCTTTCGGCCGACACATCCGACTTCAGCACGGCATTTTTGGGACCGGGTTAGCCTTCCCTCTTCGATCCCTACTCACTCAGCCAGACTGCAGTAACGCAGCCTGTTTCCAGGACCACCACTTGGAGGTGGAGTAGGGTCTTGGTCAGCTCTGGTTCGCTGACCCTGACGCAAGCAGTCTAGCTATGGGTCGCTAACTGCATTTCTCACTTTTGACGCGTCTTAGGTCCCGGCTTTTGTTTGAGTAAAAAGACTTTGCATATGCACATAAGAAAATAAATAAATAACTAGATTACTAATTTGTCAAAATGAAAACTGTATTTCGTACACAACAACATTGTTTTAATAATATCATAAAGTTGATAAATGTTTAAAAGAACACAGTTAAATAAATCATTTAGACCCATAATTCTTTTTTTTTTTTTTTTTTGCTAGCCAACATTTTTTTAGTACAATGTTTGGAAGAGTTACCCGCGTATCATTAACCTCCATTTTTCTTTCTTGTTTAGGATATGATTACGAACAGGACTCGCCGTTCTGTCTGTAATTCACAATTATTTTGTCCCTATCAAAATGACTTTTGGAAAATTTCATTTAGATAATATAGTTATATAAAAATATTCTTCGTATTCCTTAAAAAGTATCTCGTAAACCCCCTCTCTCCCCCTTCTTCCCCCCCCCCCCCCTCCCGAGGGTAATGCTAGCGGACTAGCAGAGACAAGAATTGTATTGCATACGTCTGCTGAAAACGGCAACAAAGAAGTCACTCAATAAACGCAAGTAACCCATGGGCTAGAGTAATAATAGCTTGACAAGCATACGAAGTGTCGTACGTCGTCTATATGTCGCTAGATTGAAGTGACGTCAAATAAAATAATTACGTAGACGCGCGTGCAGAGTAACGACAGTTATCTTTTGGCAGTGTCTTCAGCTTCTCAGACATCTTTTCTCTTCAAAAACTTAGAGCTTAACGTCATCTTCGATGTGAACACTACGGAGGCTGACAATATCTCTTCATGCACACTGACAACTTCTAACTGCTCGACATCTTATCCCCTTTATTCAGACAAGTTTCATCTTTCACCTAGTTTATGATTTTAACACCAAACCTACCCTTCAACGCTCCTATGTGGATAAATAAATATTACAAACATAAAGGTAGGTTTCAGGCACTCGTGAGAAATAAAGAAGTAGAAAACTAGACAACAGAAAAACAACAGCCGTGAGTGGCTTGCCGGAGAAACGTGGAGCTTGTTAACCTACTGAACACGGCTCTATTCATTCATATTCTGGTGAGAAATAATATCACGATTAAATGCAGCAATGCAGAGTATTAATAACAGTCTATTTGTGGCGTATACTGAAGACCTGCTTAGGAGATTAATGATGACGGCCAAATAATTCATGATGGTCAAGCGTGACAAAGTCATACATAATATGACAATAAGCAAGACCTGTCTGAGAGGTTTTTGTTGCGATTTGTTCACGCAGTTTAACATAAAAACCATAACAATCTCACATACACATTCTCCATTACACTGCTCTCATCATTATCTACACTTAAAAAAAAAAAAAATGTCCCTTTCACATATCCTTAGTCCGTAAGACACACACTCGCACAAACTTGCACAAGCAGAGACACACCCACACAATCACTAAATAGTCCAGCAATGGTTTACAGTAGAAACAGGGGTGAAACAAGGCTGTATTATGTCACCACTACTTTTTGGAATAGCTATTGATTGGGTTATGAGAAACTATACCCACAATGAACAATTGGGTATAAAATGGACAAATGGAAAATTCCTGGGGGACCTGGATTTCGCAGATGATGTAGCATTCTTAAGTTCAAAACCAAGACAATCCCAAGAAGCAATAAATAATTTGTGTCATCTCTCGGTTAAAATTGGTCTCCAAATAAATGCCTCTAAAACTAAAGCTATGAACTTTTCTAACGAGACCTTTGATATCATCTTGAACGGGGAAAAACTACAGAAAGTTGCAGCAAGTGCAGTTTCAATTATTTAAGTAAAATGACTCAGGATGGTGACACAACAAGAGAAATCCATACTAGAATTGCTTTGGCAGCTAGCGCCTTCAATAGATTATCTAACATTTGGAAATTACGATCATTGAATATACGTACCAAGCTTCGTCTGTTTAATTCAAATGTTATCTCAGTGTTAACATACGGCTGTGAGAGTTGGAAAATAACAAAATCATTGGAGAACAAGCTGAATACATTCGAGAACAAATGTCTTAGAAAACTCATGAACAGCAGTTGGAAAGAATTCAAGACTAATCGACAAATAAGAGAAGACTCTAGGCAGAAATATGTCTCCGACTATATAAGGAAAAGACGATGGTCATATATCGGTCATGTCCTACGAATGCAAAACAACAGAATACCACTACAGGCGCTCACTTGGGTTCCTGAGGGTAAGAGGAAAAAAGGAAGACCAAAAGAAACACTCAGAAGAACAATAATAAGAGAAGGAAGAACGTTGGGCCTAAATAATGTGCAAGAGCTAAGAGGAGTGGCGTCACAACGAACAACCTGGAGAGCACTGGTTTCTGCCTTATGCGCCGTGTTTGGCGCTTAAAGAATTTATTATTATTATTATTAATGGACGTGCCGAGATTACATTTCGTTATTTTATCCAAACCTTCTACTGGCATAATGACGTCACTAATCCTTAACGCTGGCAGTGTTTCCGCCACGATAAAACGAAGTTCCAAAACAAAACAAAAAACTTCATTTTTTTTTAAACGTAAATTGTGCACATTAATGAAATCACAGTTAAACTTTGAACTACCTTGTATTAAAGCTTAGAAACACTTCAGGCGGTACTAAGGCAGGACTCGTTAATAAATCGTGCTTTTTTTTTTTAACATGTAGCACGAAACAACACACTGAATAAAGTTTGGTTTTAGGTAGGTAGGCTTAAGTCAGTTCCAGATGAATGATCAAAGGTATCATGTAAAGAATGCTTTAATTAATCGCTGTTTGCAAACTTTCAAGTTTCTCCACCCAAAATGTGACAAATCATTTTAAGAAATCACTCCACCTTTGTCAATAAGCGTAACTGAAAAATCCCACCAAATTTCTGAACCTATTTCGCTGTGCATCGTCTGCTCGTACGCGACAGGCCATTTCATCAATCCCCCATAATTTCGTTTTTTTTTCCTCGCATGAGGTCGCATTGGCACCCACCCCAAACCCGGCTCTGGTCAAGACCACATGTCCCAACACAAGAAGACCCAATGACAAACTGTGTCACTGTAGTGATCCTCTGTGTTCTCACACAACGGACCTAATGACACATGAATGTCACTGTACCGGCCCCTGTGTCTAGACACATGATCCTAGCCAAAGGCCGGATATTAGGCCCCATAATTTCGGCCTTCCTGGCACCTCGATGATCTTAGAAGGCAGGGAAAAATAGATTTAGTTTCACAACATGTTGCTACAGAAACAAAAGCTACATGAGCACGGCGGCTTCGACGCCCACTTCGTGCAAAAAAAAAGGGGGGGGGAGAGAACAGCTGCAGTGGCGTTTCTATACTTCGCCCGGGTGGGGGGAGGAAATGAATGTGTGAATGAGGATTCACGCTTATTAACATTTTGAAGACACACACATACACAAAGAAAACTGCGAGCGAAAAACCCTTTCTCGGAAGAAGTTATGAACATCATCATCATCATCAGCTGCCATCTCCAGAACCAACGCCTGAAATGGAACTCCAACGTCTGTTGTCTCTTGAGTTGGTGGTGCACTCTGATAGGCTCTTTCCTGGCCATCTCTTATTGTTATCTTCTCACTTATAGCGTTGGCCTCCTCTTGCACGTTTGCCTTCAACTCAGCCTCTCATTATGGTCTTCAGTAAGGTGTGGTGAGTTAATTATTTAGATATCAGCATGAATCACCTGTACAAAAACTGTGCGTATCTCAGAAAGAAGGGGTGTTTGTTAATGCTAAATGTTATTGTAGAATGTCAGAGGTCAAACCTGGACAGTACAATGTTGAGGTGTATATTTGGGTCACCAAGCGTTGAGGCGCTGACAGGGTGTAAAGTTGACTCTCTCTCAAACACCATACAGGCTCTCAAGTGCGTAGTGCTCGTAGAAGTGTGTGGGTTGACATGATGTGTGGGTGAGTAGACATCAGATAAGATGGTGGACACGAATGCGTATAGGCTCTTGGACAAGTTCACAATGCACCCACTCAACCACATGTAGAAGTCAGTAAACGTTGGTAATACTGATGACCTTTTCAACAGTTTATTACGAGACATACGGTGACATCAACAGCACAGTCAATTGCACATGGATCAGGGACATCACATACATGGATATGGTTGAAAATATCTGGCATCACAAATCTTGATCAGCTCATACATCAGGATGCTAATGACAATGGTCTGTCAATCTACGGTCTTCTCATACTGAAGCTCAGGTACCCCTGACTAAGCGCGTCAGGTACCTCTAGCAAATATGCCGCACGAAAAGGGCGGACTCTCAATTGCTTAACAAAAGTTTATGGCTCTTCTGGCATCACACGCCAGGTACTTCTTCTGGTGAAGAATCTAGGCCGCAAAAGGCGGGCCTCTATGGCGACAGAATCAGGCGGCAAGTAGCGGGCCTCTATAACAAGGTAACCTCTGTGTTATTTCTCATAAGCAAGGCATATCCATCTATGCCAAACACACCGCCTGAATAGCAGTTACCAAACAGTACAATCTTCGCTCGGCTTCTATTCAACAATAAGACGTATAGTCTTGGTTTCTGTATGGAGCACAAATAGTAGGCTCTGTCTATCATATCATCTGTGAACTCTACTCAAAAATGTCGCCTCAAAAATATCAATCGTTCTTATGTGCAGACAGCACCTAGTCTGCATATCAAGGCATACGAGAGGATTAAAGTGTACATATTACCTTGGCAGCATCCTAGAAAATCACCAAACACAACAATTGCCATCCTTGGCGTACAGAATAAACTTGGGGAAGAATCATTGACATATCAGTCACACAGAGGACTTCATTTCCCCGTAATAATGGCAGAAAAAATCTCCGGACTTCTTGTTCGTTCAGAAACCCAGGTACACTGCCCAGATCGGAAGTGTCTCTCGATCTGCGCGCAAAAACCTGCGCATGTGCAATAAGCACAGTCCTGAGTAAAGCTAACACAGACCAGGGCGTTTCCCCGAAACAAGAGGCAAAACCGCTCCTTATATGGTCATGTGAATAGCGACTTAAGACATGACAACTATTTAAGACATTTCCCTGAAACAGGTCAATCATCGATCCTTATAAGGATAGATGAATAAGACAAGGGGAAGATAACCACTAATCAAACCTGTCACTGAAACGTTAACAGACAGTTCTCTCTCTTAGACCATCAAAAAGTATCAACCAGGTTGACGTCTATATACAGGCAAAAATGACAGTAACAGTGTTTTACCAGTTTCTCTCAAAATTCCAGTTATGATTTATCATATCTGCCAGTTGTTTACAGTGTAGATACCGGACATACGTCTAGATACCAGCATTAAGAGACACGACCAGAACGTAGCGCCACCCGTAAGCACAACATGATTTCACCTGGTGACATACAGGCTAGGTGAAGATTAAGTAAAGTGAATCTCTAGGGCACTAGTTTTCAATCTGGGGACCGCGGACCTCCAGAGGTCAGCGACAAAGACCACGGGGTTCCGCAATGAAGTGAAGGGATGTTTTACAAAATAAAAAATAAATAACATCATATAAACTGGACCGAACAGCAGCAACAAACGCAATAGTTACTGATGCGTGATGCCATATGATGATGGATGGCATCCGCATGTCTGGTTTTGTGTAGTGTGTAAATGTGTTCAGTCAAAACAATGTTCATGCAACAATAACAGGGCAATCCACATAGGACGTCAGTAAACTCACGACGTATAAAGTCAATGAGTCTTGAAACAGCCGTTGACGTTTTTCTTCATTATTTATTGTGGACGCCACAGTGACAAAATGGTTACGCAAATGTGTAGGCACATCAAACAGTCATTATCACAGCAACATTCAATACAGCAATAAACGGTAGACAGCATTACAATGATGAGTCAGATGCATGTTATATTTCAAAGTGCTGTAAATGTAGTCAGGTGAACAACTCCATCCTTTTCTATAACAGCCAGGAGATAACCAGATGTATGAGATCAGTTCACTCTCCTTAGTTTGACTTCAGCAAGACAGACACGTCTGCCGAAGTATAAATAATGTCCTCAAGAATATCCTCTAGATAATAAAGGTTTTCTAAACCTAGTTCATTTAACAAAGTAGCAAGTAATGGTCCTTGGTACATGCATCAACCGATGCAGTACAATGCAGCGACATGTGAGCTGGGAAAGAACATCTCGTGACGACGACTTTCGGAGACAGGCTATGAATCGAAATCGCTCACGACCCAAAATCG
Organism: Oreohelix idahoensis; assembly: GCA_024509875.1. Classification (NCBI taxonomy): domain Eukaryota; kingdom Metazoa; phylum Mollusca; class Gastropoda; order Stylommatophora; family Oreohelicidae; genus Oreohelix; species Oreohelix idahoensis. The sequence continues at coordinate 174,735 of JAMPIV010009148.1, read as the reverse complement.
ATAGAGTTAATGAAAAAGTCAATTTACCTTGCTTTCATGAAATACACAGAAATATCACGCCTCCCGACATGTGGGAAAACACTAGAGGTATTATCTCGACTAAACGAAATATCCATAAGAGGACTACACATCCCTGACAGAACAAAAAAAAAGCGGAGATCCCCTCTTCAACGAGGCATCTCTTTCGCCATTCCAAATCGCTCACTCCCACTAGTGGTGGGCGGAAACCGATCGACCAAACAACAAGACAAGTCATGCGCAGTCCAGCGCAAAAATGACCACAGCTCAAAAGTTAACTGCATTCGATACTAACGCGAGAAGACAAATGCTTACCGAGAAAAGTGACTATAGATTTCAAGCAGTTGTTGCCCTTGCGTTATAAAACAGATATTGAAATAAAACGATGTTGCGAGAATTTATCACGCAACATATCACCACCTCCTCCCGATAAAAAAAAAATGTGGAACATATTTTTTTTCAATATCAAAGAGCAAGCGATAAGCGGCTCAAAACGCACGAATTATGCGCTGATAATTAATTAAATTGCCAAACAATAGGCTAATTATAGAGTGTCTGGTGAGGATATACCTCAACAGAAAAATAAATATGTCTCAAAAAATATTCACATCGGGGAGGTGTCACCAACACACATCACGTTAGCATGTAAACACAATATACGTATGCAAGTTACTATAATCATCATTAAACAGCATACTCTAATATTGTCTTTAAAAATGGATGTACAAATCTGATAGGAAAATTTAAATAGTACATTCTTTGACATGTAATGACATAAGTACATAGTAAAGTTAAACTACATGACGATCCAGGACATATGCTCTGGTATTCCGAGGGTAAGTACACAATCTAGAACTCGTAAGGTAAGTCCTCAGCTCAACAATGACATTCTGAGAAAGTACAAGCAATATAATGCTAATTAATAACTAATATGCTTCATAAGGTACAATACATTATTAATAATTGTGGCTGTTTAGTAAACTAACGGCCCTTATATTAACTACTCAGTCCTCCTCTATCATTTTAAAAAAAACGAACAGAAGAAGATGACAACAAAGCACGATAGTGTGTACATATAAAGTAAGTACAGATGTGCTAATCTATTGTAGAAATATAGGTGTGTTATGACTCTGTAATATATAGAAATATAGGACAGAAGTATTAGTTGGAGTCATGTGGGCATCTAGACAAAATGTCAGCCATCACATTATCCGCACCACGGATAGCTCGTACCGTGAAGTGAAAAGGTTGAAGAGCTATAGCATATCGAGTGGATCTCGAACTCTTCAAATTCTTAGTCTGAATAGCTGTAAGAGCTTTCTGATCAGTCTCTAGAATGAAATGTGCGCCCAGGAGGAATCTTTGTAGCTTTAGAATTGACCAAACCATCGCTAACAACTCACGGTCTAAAACCGAGTAGTTCCTCTCTGCCGCATTTAGTTTTCTAGAAATGTACATAACAGGATGCAGAGTATTTGCATATTCTTGCATCAGTGCTGCTCCAATCCCAGTGGATGAAGCATCACTCCGAAGAACAAAAGTCCTATCAAGAGTAGGTAATCTTAAGATGGGAGGAGAAGAAAATATATTCTTGATTTGGTCTAGTGAAGATTGGCATTCTTCAGACCAACGGACCAGATTAGGCGAACCTTTCTTCAACAATGTTGAGAGAGGTGCCATGATCGAAGATAAATTTTGGAATAAATCTCCCATAAAATTGAATTAAACCTAAGAGACTCCTAACTTGTTTCTTCGTTTTAGGAACAGAGATGTTCAGTATTTTGGAAGTATTGTGGTCTTCTGTCTTCAAGAGACCATGACCAACACGATGACCCAGGAAAGAGATTTCACCAAAAACCAACAAAAGCTTTAGAAGGTTTTGCTGTCAAATTATTCTCACGTAGAGTGGACAGTAAGTCATATAACCCTAAATAGTGATCTTCCCAGGTATCACTGAAGAGACAGATGTCATCTAAGTATGCGATGACATCCGAACGATGTGACAGAATTCGACGCATCATGCGAACGAAAGTGGCAGGGGCGTTCATGAGACCAAAAGGCATAACATTCCATTGAAATAGACCCCTAGGTGTAGAAAAAGCAGTAAGAGGTTTGGCATGCTCTGCTAAAGGCACTTGCCAATAACCTTTAGACAAGTCAAGTTTAGTGAAGAATCTAGAATTAGAAAGTCTAATCAGTAGATCTTCTAACAAAGGCATCGGTTCAGCGTCGAACTTTGTGACCTGATTCAATTTGCGATAATCAACGCAAATTCGTATGTTCTTATCCTTCTTCCGGACAATAACCATGGAAGAAGAATATGGTGAAGTCGATGGTTCAATTATATTTAATTGAATCATTTCATCCAATTCCTTTTCCACTTGCGACTGAAAGTGTATAGGAATAGGATACGGCCTAACCCTAATTGGATTATTGTCGGTAAGAATTATGTCATGTTCTATGACATCTGTGTGTCCAGGAATGTCAGTGAGAACATCCTGAAATGTTTGTAACATCGACGAGACTTGTCGATGTTCGTCACCAGAAAGATTAGGAGAAACAGAAACGTTTTTCCAAGATTCCGTAGAATGTAATGGAACCACTGGAAGGGGAAGGTTGACATCAGAGAAGGTAGCTTCCTCATCCTGAATGACAGACAGGGATGAATAATGACCGTGAGGTGCAGGAGCATCATCCGTTGCCTGGAAAATAGGCAGCAAATAGTCCGGACGTTCGTGAAATTCCGAAAGCATGTTTATGTGGAAAGTTTTATGCTTTCCATCAATATCGACCACATAGTCAACATCGGAAATCCGAGAGACTATTGCATACGGACCTTTCCATGCAATAAGAAGTCTATTTTCCCTACTGGGGAGTAGGACGAATGCTTTGTCACCTGGACAAAGTTGTCGTAGACATCTATTCTTGTTAGCAAACTGCCTTGCCTTCTCTTTAGCAATTTCTGATGAAGCAGTTGCTAGCTTACATGCCTCAATGATCTTTTGTCTAAGAGCAATGACATACTCATATGAGGATTGAGTTTCATCGCTAATATCATCGGCAGTGATGAGATCGTGTAATAAAGACATAGGGCCGCGTGGACGCGCGCCAAAGACAAGTTCGAAGGGAGAAAATCCTGTGTGTTCATTAGGGACTTCTCTATAGGCAAAGAGAGCCGCGGGTAAAACCCTGTCCCAATCTTGAGGATGATCTTCAGTTATCTTACCAAGCAAAGTCTTGAGCGTTCTATTCAGACGCTCAACTAACCCATTAGACATAGGATGGTAGATACTACTGAGAGATCGTTCAATATGTAAGGTAGACATTACCTGTGACATAGTGTCAGATATGAGTTGAGTGCCATGGTCTGACAATATTTCTCTGGGGAACCCCAAGCGAGAAAATATCAACCAAAGAGCATCTGCGATATCTGTAGTAGATATGCTCTTAAGAGGAATAGCCTCTGGCCAACGTGTGCACATATCGACACATGTAAGGATAAACTGATGTCCTCTGGCCGACTTGACCTTAAAAGGGCCAATAATATCTATGGCCATTTTCTGAAACGGCGGCCGAATAGGAATGTCAGCAGCCTGGATAGGCGCAGCATGTCGTGGTCCTCTAGATTTGACCTCCTGACATACCTTGCATGATCGGCAGTAAATACGAATGTCCTTATTGACAAAAGGCCAAAAGAAAGCCGCAAGGACTCTCGACTTCGTACGGGCAAAACCCATATGTCCAGCACATTGCGAGTCATGAGCATGTTGTAATATTTGGACTCTCATGCTCTTGGGAACAAGAATTTGCGAATGTGCCGACGTAGTCGAATCTTGTACCATACGTACAAGTACGCCGTTTCTCATTGCAATCCAAGATTTTCTATTTGTATCCTGATTCGGATCACCTTTCTTCGCAAGAACGAAGAATTTTTTTAAAGAAGGATCTTCTTCTTGCAATTTTATGAAAGAGTCACGAGTAATTACTAAGTGACTATCTTGGCTATCAACTTCATTATCACTATTCAGTGAAGTTTCGGGTGTTTGTAGAGCTTGTGCTCTTGTAACTACTGCATTTGTAGCTTGCATGTTATTATCTTCCCAAGCAGCAATCTGCTGTGGGGTACACTCCCTAACTCCGTGAATACGACCAATAATAAGGTCCGCAATAGGATTAGGTAAGAGACAAGCATGCACATCTCCAGTAAAGAAAGGAGTGGCAATGCGAATTACAGCAGTAGGATATTTTTCTAGAGTGCCGCCAAATGTGACACATTTAATAACCCTTCCTGTAGCACAAGATGGATCTACAAGCGATTGTCTAACACCAATAGTGGTGCATCCGGAATCGAAAAGTAGTGAGACCGGAGTATCATTAACAAGACCCTTATGTAGAATTAAAGAACCCCTCCCGTCATGCGCAACAGCAGCAGGAAGAGCGGGAAGTGGGTGACCACAACTCAAAGTAGTTATGGTACCCGGTTCGAATAAAGTACTGCATTGGGGGCATTTGTTTGCTCTTTCAAAGTCAAAAGCAGAACTAGTGACAGCGTCAAAGTTTTTACTATCAACAACATGATTACAGGCTCCCTCAGTTTCCTGTTGTACAGCATTAGCCTGCTGATATCTCTTTTTTTTGTGTTGAGATCTACCCCGACTATTATTACCTCTGAAGTTATCAGAGTTATTATTATCTCTGCAGTTATTATTGTCTCTATTGTAATTGTTATACTGGTTCGAATTCCAGTTTCCACGATTACTATCATGTTCACATTGATGCGAACATCTATTTGTTTGGTTCTGAGGTCTTCGGCAGGAATAACCTCTATTACCATATCCTCTTTTGAAATGCTTATAATTATTAGGGTGATAGTAACGACCACTATCAGGTTGTCTCCAATTCTTCGAAGAAGAATCACCATGAAATTGGTTTCCATGATTTTGACAGAAATTACCGCTGCCCTTTCTATCAAAATTTTGTTGGGATCTACGAGCAAAGTTTTGACCATACGGAGCTGCCGAAGCAACTGGTAAACCTTCTTTCACCTTAGAGTTACCCATGGTTATGTGTGGGTGCGCAGTTACGTATTGGCAACAGAAATCTTCCATTTCTTTTATTGTTTTAGGTTTACGTTCATGAAGGAAAGCAAGGAAAGACTCATTGACAGACGACATGACTTTGTCTCTAAGTATTAAGTCCATAAGTCCTTCATAAGTTTTTTCCGTCTTAGATAGTTCAACCCATCGTGAGAAAGTAATGCGTATTCTTGCAATAAACTCGGAGAATTCAACTCCATTTTCAGGTAACATGTTTTTAAATTGTAGACGATAGCCGTCTTCGTTAAGCTGATATTTCTTTAACAAAGCGGCCCTGACAACCTCATAATTGCTCTTGTCAGGTTCATCCACCATATTTAATATACTTAGAGCTTTACCTGTCAGTATCCCTGATAACTGATAAACATATTTTGCTTTGTCTATGTTATGAGCTGTACATGCTTGTTCAAATCTGTCCAGATAGAACATTATGTCATCACTGGAAGGACTAAATGTTGGTAACTTAATCTTAAAAGTATCATTATTAGCCTTCCCAGAAGATGAACCCTTGTTTGAATCATTACCATTACTCATGCTCGTCAATTTCAATTTCTCCAACTCTAAAGCTAAGAGTTTTTCTTCATGTTCCATTTTTGCTTTCCTCTCATCAGACTCTCTTTGTAACTTCCTTTCTTCAGCTTGAGCCTGCATTTGAAGTCTTTCATTTTCAGCTTCTTTTTCAAGTCTTTTATTTTCAGCTTCTTTTTCAAGTCTTTTATTTTCAGCTTCTTTTTCAAGTCTTTTATTCTCAGCTTCTTTTTCAAGTCTTTTATTCTCAGCCTCTAGCTGTAGCTTTCTTTCCTCAGCTTCTGATTCCCTTTTTTGTTTTTCCATTTCCATTTGGAATCTCTTTTCATCCATCTGCATCTGCAGTTTCTTTTGTTCAGCTTCCATATGCAGTTTCTTTTGTTCAGCTTCCATTGCTTTATCATATCGAGCAGTTGCAAATTCTTCTAACTTATCACCAGTCTTCCCAAGCAATTTACCCTGCTCAATAAAGTGCTCAAATGTAGACATGTTGTCTAACATATGAGTCCAAAACCTGAAATAATTAACTAATTTATTTCAAACCTAAGTGTAACAAGTCTTAATTAAGCACTTGTATATTCACATCACATTATATTATCCCAGTCTCTGTGGGAAACAAGTCTCCAATCAAAGAACTTGTATATGAAATATCAGCACTCAAATCTTGATCATAAGTGCACTTCTCATTCAATAGTGCACGACACTATTCATCATTCATTTATCATCAGTATAGTAGTAACAGTGCATTAGCATAGCCCATTAACTAATTACTATAACTGTAAACAATGACTATGTAAACACATGCAGAATGTAAACATTGAAAATGTAAACAATACAAACAATGTAAACAATAACAATGTAAACAATAACAAAGATCAGCAACAATACAAAAACTTTCGCAGAAATCAACTAAAAATAAAGCAGAAATTAATGAAATATCACAAAAAATGTGACGATATCTGCGATAGAATTAAACAAAATACATGACACCACAGTGTATAAACAAAAATGTTGTATGAAACTAAATTATAGACAAGAGTAGGCTAACAAATACAAACAAATCACAACAAAACTAAAGAATGTGAAATAATAACGAAAACAATATTAAAACATGTCATCACAGCTAACATAAATAGCAACAGAAGTCGCTTAGCAAATTCCAGTATCGGAAATTTGCAAACCCTACAGAAAACGCTCACAATAGACGACCTCTATGACGTGGCATAATCTAACGGAGACACCACCCAACCGAGAACCCGCTGAAATATAAACATATAAATATACAAATAACATATAGACATATAATATATAGAATGAGATGATACACAGAAGACTCAGCAGAAGTATAAGGGCACAGTTTACATACAAACAGGCCACTTAACTTATAGGCTTCCAATCGTAGAACAGCAGAAAAACGGATGTCAATCAACGTCCTAAAGAGCGAAGCTCCAACGATGATGGCACATCTGAACTGCTTCCACTGCTAACACGATGGTACAAGAGCTTCTGAAATACTGTGTGTTGAGTTGTTTCGGCACTTGACCTTCTAATCCAAAAGTAAGTTGATGGAAATCGGTACTTGGCCTTCTTCAGAAAACAACCCGTTTCAACCGGCACTTGACCTTCTCAAAAAACGACAGCACTGGAACCTTGACAGCAGCAACTTGCTTGACTTGCGTAAAAGATAACAGCAGTCCGAGTTATCCGGCAACATGTAACAACGCCGGGTACTGTCAAATTCTTGTTTCCGTCAAAAAGTTGAAATTTTGACTTTTACCGGGCAACGCCGAGTACTTTGAAAATTTTGAAGATGTTGACTGTATTGAAGAATGTTAATTTCTTGAAGGATGCTGATGAATTCTTGTTGAAAATGAAGTGGGTAAGGGACCCCGTGTTTGCTAGTACCAGAATCAAACCAGCTTATGGCCACCAAATGATGCGTGATGCCATATGATGATGGATGGCATCCGCATGTCTGGTTTTGTGTAGTGTGTAGATGTGTTCAGTCAAAACAATGTTCATGCAACAATAACAGGGCAATCCACATAGGACGTCAGTAAACTCACGACGTATAAAGTCAATGAGTCTTGAAACAGCCGTTGACGTTTTTCTTCATTATTTATTGTGGACGCCACAGTGACAAAATGGTTACGCAAATGTGTAGGCACATCAAACAGTCATTATCACAGCAACATTCAATACAGCAATAAACGGTAGACAGCATTACAATGATGAGTCAGATGCATGTTATATTTCAAAGTGCTGTAAATGTAGTCAGGTGAACAACTCCATCCTTTTCTATAACAGCCAGGAGATAACCAGATGTATGAGATCAGTTCACTCTCCTTAGTTTGACTTCAGCAAGACAGACACGTCTGCCGAAGTATAAATAATGTCCTCAAGAATATCCTCTAGATAATAAAGGTTTTCTAAACCTAGTTCATTTAACAAAGTAGCAAGTAATGGTCCTTGGAACATGCATCAACCGATGCAGTACAATGCAGCGACATGTGAGCTGGGAAAGAACATCTCGTGACGACGACTTTTGCAGACAGGCTATGAATCGAAATCGCTCACGACCCAAAATCGATAGAGTTAATGAAAAAGTCAATTTACCTTGCTTTCATGAAATACACAGAAATATCACGCCTCCCGACATGTGGGAAAACACTAGAGGTATTATCTCGACTAAACGAAATATCCATAAGAGGACTACACATCCCTGACAGAACAAAAATAGCGGAGATCCCCTCTTCAACGAGGCATCTCTTTCGCCATTCCAAATCGCTCACTCACACTAGTGGTGGGCGGAAACCGATCGACCAAACAACAAGACAAGTCATGCGCAGTCCAGCGCAAAAATGACCACAGCTCAAAAGTTAACTGCATTCGATACTAACGCGAGAAGACAAATGCTTACCGAGAAAAGTGACTATAGATTTCAAGCAGTTGTTGCCCTTGCGTTATAAAACAGATATTGAAATAAAACGATGTTGCGAGAATTTATCACGCAACAGTTACATTTGCAGGTCTCGTCCATATGAAGAATAAACGCAGGAACAGACTTATAGCAGAACCAGACCTTCGTTTTTGGAGCAAAGTATTCGGAAGCGTGCAGCTACAAAATAACATCCACGATCCCAACAATAAACAATTTCCGAGTGATTAGTGAAGAACTTTAAATAAGTAAATAAATAAAATGATTACTGAGTCGAATTTTTAGATGACCTGACTTTTAATAAAGGTACACTTCTTTTTGCCGTGCTCAAATATGTAATATATTCATAATTTACCTGAACTAAAACTATTCCTATAAATTGTATTTCTCCGCATGTGGGCCGCATATGTATAGCATGGGTGTTAAGGCGGCAGCATATGTCTAGCATGGGTGTTAAGGTGTCCACATATGTCTAACATGGGTGTAAAAGAGGACGAGACCTACACAATGTTGAGAACCGCTACTCTGGGGGTTAATCAATATCAAAGCAAAGACAAGACATTCATTTCTAGTAAGCCTTTCTATTACTGATTATTTATTATTATTATTTTTGGGCTGTTCTTTCTTCGAGATCAGTCAAGCACCTTAGTAATTCTTTAGCTCGTTCTATACATAATTCCGGGTTCGCCGCTGTCAACCGTGCAGACGTATTGAAAACAGACACCCACAAAGAACTGCGTGCAAAACACTGTTTCTTGGGTGAAGTTATAATCACATTGAAATGCATACGTGTCGATGATACATAAACTGAAAAGTGCTTGTGAAATAATCTTTCTCGTGAGAAATACTATCACGGTTAAATGCAGCAATGCAGAGCATTAATAACAGTCTATTTGTGGCGTATACTGAAGACCTGCTAAGGAGATTAATGATAACGACCAAATAATTCATGATAGTCAACCATGACAAAGTCATACATAATACGACAATAAGCAACACCTGGTATATCAGAGAAAATCTCAGACCTAAAGATCTTTTGTGTTTTGATATGCGCCCTAATATAACCGACTAGGTTGAACGTGACGCGCCTCGCCAAACGAGGCAAAACTGAATATATATATATATATATATATATATATATATATATATATATATATATATATATATATATATATATATATATATATATATATATATATATATATATATATATAAAGCAACACCTTTCTAAGAGGTTTTTGTTGCGATTTGATAAACTTATAAGCTATAGTTCCCAATGGAGCATAGCATTAGGAACACCCTTCATAATCGTAATAATTTTCATTTGCGCTTTTATTTTCATAGAGCCTCCACTGCAGCTAGTCCCCTGTGCAAGAAAAATGTCCCAAGCATTCACACGCTCTTCCAATAATGGTTTCTATGGCAATTTGTTTGACATGATGAGTTTGCCAGCCCCATACACAACATCATATTAGTTGCCTTGTACGACATGCATTAGAGAGTAGTAATCCTCGTATGTCTCAACCTTTTTATCCCGGAGGAACACTTGAAATAATTTTCAGGTCTCAGGGAACAACTGTTTAAAAATTATTATATCTATATCTCATGGTACCTTAGCGTAATCAGTAAGCTGTAAATATAATAATCCAATAAAAATTGTCAATGCTGTTTTGAGCGGAGAATGCTTTTTACAGGCTTTTCTTTAACTTGCAACGTATGTCACTCTCTTGTCACCTTCAAATCTTGCAATCAATTTTTCAATCACTTCCAGATGAGCAATAGCTCCGAAACTTGGCATAGTTTTGTATTTTCCATGACAATACAATAATCAGTCGTAAAAATTATGAAATGAATAAAATTAAAATTAATATTAATTGTTTTTGGGTATTGTATCATCAGTGAAATGGGCGATAACTGCAAATAATCTAGGTGTATTCTTTCCAACAAGATTGTCTCTCTTGAGAGAAATATTGATACTTCGGCCCCCCCTCCACACACACACACTATCGCACACGCGTGCACAGACATACACACAACTGACAACTACATATAAAAAAAATGTAATTTACAACTCTTATCAAAATAAAATTTAAAAAATATTAACTTTCCGTGTAATATACTGAATAATGAAATCCGCCTCCTGTGCTCTGGACTCGTTTATCGCAAACTGATAATGTCATTAGCGGATCGATTACATTTGACTTAAATTTAAAAACAACAAAAAAAAAAACCCACTGTGGCAGGGCAGGTTACGGCATCAATTAGTTATATTAATTGTTATATTCAATTAGAGTTAATCCTTCATATGTTGTTGGGGTTCAAGTGCTAACTGGCTTTCCGCCAGAGATGGTAATTCTTGACCTTTACTCATTTTTCTTCTTCTTTCCAGGTTTGTTCTTCCCTTTAAGTTTGGTGATAAGCAAAACAGTTTCAGCACAACAACGTATATCCAAAAGAAATTACTATAAATTTTCGCAAACAACAATTCAGTAGAAAATTATATTAAACTTTATTGATATCATTAGACAAACACTGTAAATTTCACAAAATGATAGTTTTTTTAATCCAAAATGAAAAATATATAATCCAACTGAATAATATACACACTTGTCTACTCAAAAAAAAAAAACTTGTCTTGATACCCTCAAAGACGAAGTTCACCTAACGCTATCTAAAAAAATCCTCTAGTCTAAAATCATGGAATGCTTGGAATCATAAATCCTGAAATCAATCTTATCGCCCACATCTCTCCTTTTTATACTGTTCCTGTCTTTTCCCCGCCTTTTTCCACACGTCCCATTCTTTTTTCCACACGCTACAATTTCTGCACACGTCTCTTTGTTTTCGGCATTTTGCACACGACTTTCTGTTATTTCGACTTTTTTCACATGTGTGATCTTTTCCAACTTAACGATTGAATTTAAAAAAACCAGATCACACAAACATTCATTTCCCACTTTCCGCGCATAAAACCCATTCATTATTATTATCTGGGGCTGACCTACGTTTGCCTTCTCAGAGCAGTGACTGCCAACTGAACTTTGAATGATACTGCGTTTTGTGTAAAAACGTCTTATTTGCTTTTGAGGTCTGTCATTTTTATATGTAGCATATTATAGCACGTATAAATGCTTAGCGTGGAAGTAGTAGGGATAATGCTAGCGTGAAAAGTCATGCGGTCACAACACTAAAAAAAAAAGAAAATAAAAAAAATATTTTTAAAAAGTATTTTAAACACAGGCTTTTAATGCACTAACAATAGCTCTGAAACTTGGCATAGTTGTGTATTCCCCATGACAATACAATAACCAGTCGTAAAAATTATAAAATGAATAAAATTAAAATTAATATTAATTTTGTGTGTGTGTGTATCACTGAAATGGGCGATAACTGCACAAATATTCTAGGTGTATTCTTTCCAACAAGATTGTCTCTCTTGAGAGAATTATTGAAACTATTCCCCCCACCCCCCTTTCCACACACACACTATTGCACGTGCGTGCACAGGCATACACACAACTGACAACTACATTTTAAAAAAATGTAATTTACAACTCTTACCAAATTTTAAAAAAAAATAAAACAAATAAAAAATATTAACTTTCCGTGTAATGTACTGAATAATGGAATCCGCCTCCTGTGCTACGGACTCGTTTATCGCAAACTGATAATGTCATTAGCGGATCGATTACATTTGACTTAAATTTAAAAAAAAAAAAAAAATTTACACTAAAAAGAAGAAGGAAAAAAAATAATATTTTAAACAGGCGTTTAATGCACTAAAAAGCCACAAATAATGTTTCAAGGAATTTATAGCTTGCATTCAAAAAATGCAACATCAAATTGACAAAACGCCTGGGGCGCTGATTCTACATGAAATTAACTTCTGCTTTATACTTCATTACACACTTATGGATAAAATATATGATAAGCTCTTAAGCGCTTAACCGAAACAAAATAAACAGTAATCTTGCATAGACTGTTTAGTGGACTGGGATCTCTGAGGAGACAAAGAATATGCTTACTGCTTCCTCAGGCATGTCGTAAGAGGAGTCTAACATAAGGTTTTGTATGAGACTGGTGACCTCATCATGTAAAACAAATTGCTTCAGAAACCATTTATCGACCTTAATTTGTTCTGTATATCTGACGTTCATCTTCATTACTTTGCTAATGTTTCTATACATTATAAGGTCTGCTGGAAAAGAAAATATTACTTACATCTTAATAAACGTTTGTATTTTATTACATATTCATAATAAAGTAATACATTAACAATACAGTAGTATAATTACATATTCATCTTCTTTTCTTCTTCTTTAATCCTTAGCCGCCGACCGTCAAAGCAGTCAGTGGCCATCACGCCTGGTGGCGTTTTGTGGGCAACAACAAATTGATTACACTTTGCTCGGTCGGTGGCCATCCTTCGTACAGTGCCCCAACTCTGGTTCATTCTTTGCATCTCAGCCTCCACAGTCCTCCGCCGAGTTGTTTTTGGTCGGCCTCTCTTTCGTTTTCTTTCAGGGGTCCATAGCATAGCTGTTCTTGTGATGGCATCGGGGTCTCTTCTGAGGACATGGCCAACCCAGCTCCACCGTCTGCCAGCTATGATGGTGTGCATGTCCTCTTGCTTGCTCCGAGTAAGCAGATCTTGGTTGGTGATGGTATTCGGCCAAAAGATTTGGTGAATTTTTCTTAGACATGTTGTGTGAAAAGAGGACAATTTCGACAGTTCCTTCTCTGTAACTCTCCAGCATTCCGCACCATAGAGAAGCACAGAAAGCACACAGCTCTGATATAATCTTAATTTTGTCCTTGTGCTGTACTGAGCGGATTTCCAGATGTTGTTTAGCTTAAAAAGGCTGTTCTTCCTTTGTTCATTCTGTTGTTGATGTCTTTGCTTGCTCCGCCGTCTGGTGTGACCGCTTGACCTTTCACGCTAGCTTTGTCCCTCCTACTTTAACGCTAAGCGTTTATATGTGCTAGAAGATGATACATGTAAGAATGACAGACCTTAAATGCAAATAAGACGTTTTTACACAAAACGCAGCATTCATTCAAAGTTCAGTTGCCGTTACTGCTCTGACAGGGTAAACGTAGGTCAATCACAGGTAATAATGAATGGGTTTTATAAGCGCGAAAGTGGGAAATGAATGTTTGTGTGATCTGGGGTTTTTTTTTTTATCCTAATGTTAAGTTGGAAAAGATCACACATGTGAAAATAAAGTCGAAATAACAGAATGTCGTGTGCAAAAAAAGGTCTAAAAGCTGAGGAACGGAGTGCAAATGTTAACTATTGTGTCGTGTGGAAAAAAGGACGAGTCGTGTGAAAAAAGGCGGGAAAAAAGAAGAAATAGTATAAATAGAAGAGTTGTGGGCGATTGGGAGCGATTTTAGGATTTATGATTCCAAGGATACCATGATTTTAGACTAGAGGATTTTTACAGATAGCGTTAGGTGAAGTTCGTCTTTGAGGATACCAAGACAAGTTTTTGAGTAAACAAATCAGTAAATTATTTCTTGTGGATATACATACATTATTCTATATGGATGTACTTACATTATTCAGTTGGATTACATATTTTTTTCATATCGGATAACCAATCATCATTGTGAAATTTACAGTGTTTGTCTAATTACATCAATAAACTCTAATTGAATTTTTCTACATTGCTGTTTGTGGAACTTTACAATAATTTCTTGTGGATATACGTTGTTGTGCTGAAACTGTTTTGCTTATCACCAAACTTAAAGGGAAGAACATTCCTGGGTTGAAACAAATAACAAAAGGTCAAGTATCACCATCTCTGGCGGAACGCCAGTCAGCACTTGAACCACAACAACATATGAAGGATTAACTCTGACTACATAAAATCAATATAACTACTAGTGCCGCATTCAACTGACGCGGGCACATATCTTCAAATTGGCGCCGTGACCTGCTCTTTTTTTTGGTGAAGACAGACAGGCATAATCAATAAAATGGATCCAAGCCTAGAACAACAGTAGCAACAACAGGCGTTGTATACACTACAGCAACAACAGCAACAACAACATGCGTTATATGCACAGCAGCTACAACAGCAACAGGAAATGCAACAGGCAAACGTCCATCCTGCTAACATACCCTTACCTGTAGAGTCCGAACCCACAATGACCGCGTTGCAACGGATAACAGACACGCTATCCAATGTAGATCACTACAATAAATATAACCAAATTCGCTCGGTTATAACCCCCTTCACGGGCGATTCAAAGACATTTCGGAGATGGCTAATGAACATAGACAAGTTTAGTTCCATGGTAAATGCTACAAGTGACAAGGAAAAGATCAAAATTGCATACTTGTCATCGGAATCTCTTGTGACGGATTTTCTGCGACGACTACCACTCTGATGAACAGTGGGATAGTGAAGAAGAAAAGCCCCTGGATAATGAAACTCGATACACAGCACCAGCCAATGAAGAAAACGCACACAACGCTACATGCACACTTGAGGAAGATATTATTCTTCCACCACCTCCATTGAGACACGAATCTGACCTAGATACAGCAGATCCCGAGAGTGACCACGAAAGCATGAACAGTCCACACAACACTGAATCTTGCACAGCAAACAAGCGCCCATATTCTGGAACAACAGATGACTCACCACCGTCAACAAAGTTTGTGAGGTTACCTCAAGAGCACATACGAGTACGTATGAAATTGCGAAGAAAACGCAGACAGCCCCACAACACGCAGCATGAGGTGCACCATTTCAACACTATTTCGTCCTTGCCCTCGACGGCTGCAGCCACCACCCACTCGACGGTGCGAAATGCGTCATCCTCTTGTGATCAACAATTGACAAAAGCTACCTTGAGGGAAATCGCCAAGTTCCTCATGTCAACATTCGTAAGCGTCCAGTTCAACGATTATTAGTTTATTGGAGAATCAATCTTCTCTAATAACAAAAGGTACTACCCCAGCTAAAGTACCCAACGAGTGCTCTCTCTCTCTCTCTACAAATAGCACTCTCCCTCGTTACCCCTATCATCTAAAGTCACTAGTGTCCATTTTTTTTTGGTAGGAGATTTTATTTTTTCAGAAAGATGTCAGCCTCAGTCAAGATCCTGCTGATGATACTGATGATACTGACGATATTGACAGTTACGACGTCTGCAACACCCACATATACTAACAAGTTATTATGGCGTCACACCACTGTGTTTTAATTGTATACAATTATTTCAGATTCTTCGTCGACATGGACTGTCATTAGGACTACATCTTTTACACCGCTATGTCAAGAAATTGAAGAACGTTTGCAAACATTCTATAACACTATATTATCCCGGTTAAACAGAACTTTAAATTATCACAGTTCTCTAGTTATACAAAAAAAAATTTTTTACAAGTGTTAGGTACGAAATCTTTATGATTAGAAGAGTACCCACTGTACAAATTACACCACTTTTGCCTTTGAAAATCTTTATAAATGACTTATGCTTTACAACGGTTTTTATGGTTTTTTTGGTTCTTTTTCCCTTCTTGATGAATTTAGTGACAAAAGCAAACACACTGTACGCACACACATATTTTTCCTTTGTGACACAGAGTTTTTTTTTTTTAAATGTGTTAACCCACCGCTTTCCTTTTGTGTTATGGAAAGGCCGTTTTATAATGTTCAATCGCATCGAGAATGTATTTTGGCGATTTTTTCTTAATGATGCTGTTTGCAACCTGAATGATCGTATATGGCTTCTCACGTTATTCAAGCAGACGACCATTTCTCACAGATATATGACGAATCAGACGTCAAATTTATTCTTCCCTACACATCCAAAGGCGTTTTCATCTCCTGTCATCTCCATCACAGACGGAGCGTTTCTAAATCGACGCTCCTTTCCGAGCAATCCCCTACTTCAAAAGGAATTTACCTATGTTGACGTGTCTATCAAATTCTATAAATACTTCTTCGTAGTCTGGGAAACACCCCTTCTCGCATTCCTGAATCCAGTGAGACACACCAGAGGTCATGACCCGACACACTAGAGTGTCAGGACTATTGATTTTGATTAGCATAATTGGTGTTTTAAATTTTAAGCGGTTTTGTGTATAAATACCACGTGTACAAGAAGATGAAATGTCCACAGCGGACATCGGTAAAAGATAATGAGGACATTGTTCCCCTCTGTTTAGGATTGTTTCGGGGTTTGCAAGCATGTGAATGTCTGCAGCATTCGCATGGTTGCACCACAACCACCTCAGCTGAATGAGTACTGGAAAATCGCGCACAATCCTCAACACCCTCCCACGGTGATAAACCATACTCCGTCATTTATCCCAATATACATCCCTCCCCCTTCCCCTCCACTAAATAACTGAGACATATATATATTTTCACCTAAATTTGACTTGGTGATATGCAAGTATTTTGCAAGTTGGGTAAAACTTATATGCTAATCAACACAGTTAGCAGATTTGCGAAATACTACATTGTTCTTGTACATGCAAACCATGACGATTTCATTCGAAATCGCTAACATGGTAACGGATATGTTCACATGTTGATTATATCTTGTATTGAGAAATAAACATCACATATTGATGTACCTGTATTTTTCTGACCATTTGTCACGTTGTAAGCGGAACGCTACAGTATATTTTCTTGACAAATTGTTGTCCATTATTATGAACTTGCATTTGTATGTGGATTTTATATTTGATGACGAACCTATAAACAGTTTGGTACTTGGTTCAGGGTAACTGAGATAGTTCATACTCCAACACCCGATAGTTATTTGGATCGGTATAGTTGTCTTCCCTCATAGTAACGACCATTACATAAGTTGGAGATTAGAGACACTTTTTAATAAATACTTTGTAACTCCATGTAACCAGATTAATAATGCTATATTTATATTTTACGACCAACACATAGACAGTTCACCAAACTTGCCCAGATTTTTGGTGTTTAAGACCCATATACATCCTGATAAATCACTGACCACAGTGGCAGGATTGGGGTCGCCTGTATCATATGATTGTATTATATTTACCACGTTCTATATTGACAATTACGAGAGCGTACAGCTCCAGTTCATATTTTTTAATAATAAATTTATAGATCAACATTGCCATGTATGTTTATTCCCATATATATATATATATATATATACGAGCTCGTATATTACATTTTTTTTTGCATCCCAAGGTCTGATGTTTGACCATTAGTTTTATGCTGTTAGGCTGATGTTCGTTGCAGCAACTACATTTTAAGATTGTTAAATACTTAATGAATATTAGTCGATTCTGTTAAATATTGCCAAAGCATTTTTTTGTTTTTTGTTTTGTTTTTATTTCTGTTGTTTGCACAACCCATGAAAATCGTACGCGATTATTTTTTTAATTTTATTTTATTTTTATTTTTTTTATTTTTTTATTTAAATGTTATCATTAAGTATGTTATCATTATGGTGATGACTAACGCACAGCGTTGTTCATATTGATATTGTTAAGAAGTAGTGTACATCAATACTGTTCAATGGCGAAGTGTATTAACAAATTTTATATATCCCCCGTTTTACGCATTATAAATATACTGGGATCCCTCGTTTTACGAACATTTTTTTTTAACCTTTTTCTTTTTTTTCTCTCTAAGAGACTCTACCAATAGGTTAGTCGTTTATAACAGTCACTAGCATGAGGTACTTAGTTGATAGTACGCAAATGTTTCCCTCTGGGATACATTTGTGTGGCCAGGGACGTATGTGACCGCTTGACCTTTCACGCTAGCTTTGTCCCTCCTACTTTAACGCTAAGCGTTTATATGTGCTAGAAGATGATACATGTAAGAATGACAGACCTTAAATGCAAATAAGACGTTTTTACACAAAACGCAGCATTCATTCAAAGTTCAGTTGCCGTTACTGCTCTGGCAGGGTAAACGTAGGTCAATCACAGGTAATAATGAATGGGTTTTATAAGCGCAAAAGTGGGAAATGAATGTTTGTGTGATCTGGGTTTTTTTTTTTAATCCTAATGTTAAGTTGGAAAAGATCACACATGTGAAAATAAAGTCGAAATAACAGAATGCCGTGTGCAAAAAAAGGTCTAAAAGCTGAGGAACGGAGTGCAAATGTTAACTATTGTGTCGTGTGGAAAAAAGGACGAGTCGTGTGAAAAAAGGCGGGAAAAAAGAAGAAATAGTATAAATAGAAGAGTTGTGGGCGATTGGGAGCGATTTTAGGATTTATGATTCCAAGGATACCATGATTTTAGACTAGAGGATTTTTACAGATAGCGTTAGGTGAACTTCGTCTTTGAGGATACTAAGACAAGTTTTTGAGTAAACAAATCAGTAAATTATTTCTTGTGGATATACATATATTATTCTATATGGATGTACCTACATTATTCAGTTGGATTACATATTTTTTTCATATCGGATAACCAATCATCATTGTGAAATTTACAGTGTTTGTCTAATTACATCAATAAACTCTAATTGAATTTTTCTACATTGCTGTTTGTGGAACTTTACAATAATTTCTTGTGGATATACGTTGTTGTGCTGAAACTGTTTTGCTTATCACCAAACTTAAAGGGAAGAACATTCCTGGGTTGAAACAAATAACAAAAGGTCAAGTATCACCATCTCTGGCGGAACGCCAGTCAGCACTTGAACCACAACAACATATGAAGGATTAACTCTGATTACATAAAATCAATATAACTACTAGTGCCGCATTCAACTGACGCGGGCACACTGGTGTTACTATGCATCCTAAGTATGTGAAGGTGTCTGTCTGTTCCAGTTGCGGATTTCTTACTGATATGGGCTCAGGGTTGCTCACATTGAGCGTCATGACCTCTGATTTCTTTAGATTGATGTTCAAGCCCACCTGCTGGCTATATTTATTAAGTCAATCCGTTTTTTCCTGGATGTGTTGATGTGAATGTGCTAGTAGCGCAATGTCATCTGCACATTCCAGATCTTCTAATGTAGAAAATGTAGTCCATCTTATTCCTCTTGGACTGCCCTCTGTTGTCTGGCGCATCACCCAGTCTATGACTGTTAAAAATAGAGTGGTTGATAAGGGGCATCCCTGTCGTACTCCTGTCTTCACCTCAAAGGTTAGGTTGCTCTGCCCAACGCTACACGTAAAGTTGGCATAGAGGCTTTTTATGATTGACACTATGCATTTATCGACCTTAATTTGATCTGTATATCTGACGTTCATCTTCCTTACCTTGCTAATGTTTCTATACATTATAAGGTCTGCTGGAAAAGAAAATATTACTTACATCTTAATAAACGTTTGTATTTTATTACATATTCATAACAAAGTAATACATTAACAATACAATAGTATAATTACATATTCATAGCAAAGTGATAAATTCATAATAAAATATTATTACATATTCATATTAAGTAACATAAGAATTTTAGTTCCCGTGTTTTGTTTCAATATAAAAAATATATGACCTCCTGGGGTCTTTAAAAATATTCATTTGCGTCCCACAGGCCCTTAAAAATTATGAATTTGCAACACTGAAATTGGCGATGCTGGGTTTGGTAGTTAATAGACACTATGTAACAAAAACAGCCACTAGATAATAAAATGATCATTAAAAAAAAATCAATATAAACGGTTATGATAACCCTAGTGAAAATGTTAAATGATCGTGAATTGTGAAACATCAGATTGTCAATCATAGAGAAGTTAAAGAAGGTAAAGGTAGTTTCATAGCAAATACTGCCGTAGGGGAGTGAAGTGTTAGAGACTCCACTATACTAGGTCCAGCATTGAGAGGAGGGGGTGACCAGTTCATCCTTCCTGTCTTTTCCTTCCCCAACTCAAGAGTAGAGCCAGGTACCCATTTACAGTTGGGTAGTCTCGAGCATGACACGGGGTGTTTCGAATCAGGCACTTTAGCCGTGGCTGTTACCAATCTGCTAATCTGACGCTCATAGAAAAGTTACCAGCAACAAATATTGAAACTGTAAATGATTAACAAGGATTCAAAGATATTCACAAGTAGAAAGAGAAGAACAAGCAAAGTTGAAAGTGTGTAACAGAAATTTGAACATTCTATTGCAGTCTGCAACATAACGTCTTCAGCAGCAGGTGGATCAGCGCGATCTGTGGCAGCATTTACTTTTTATTTCCTTCCTAAGATCTTCTTCAACTTCTTCAAGTACCGTGCTTGGTGGCGTAGACGATCATATATCTCCACAACTTCCAGTCTCCAATACCGTACTATTGATCAATTTTGTTGACTTCTGTCCATGTCATGAAGTCAAACTTTGCAGTATTTGCTCATTGTCTTCCTCTGCTTATTTTTCTGTAATTCTTTTCAGTTGTTACGATATTTTCCAGCTTTTCTCTTCTTCTTCTTCAAGTATCATGCCTGGTGTAAAGACGATCATGTCTCTCCACAACTTCCTGTCTCCAGTACTATTTATCAACTCTCTTTTGACTTCTTTCTATGACATGATGTCAAACTGCGCAGTATCTGCTCTCTGTGTCTTCTGTCTTTTTTTTCTTCATCCTTTCCTGTTGTGACGATATACTCCAGCTTCCTTCTTCTTCTTCTTTTTCTCATAACATGACCAAAGAATATGGATTGCTTCTTTCTAACATGAGGAATAAGTTTCCTTTGCGCACTGGTCATTTTCAGAACACCCTCATTACTCTTTTTTTGGCTTTCTTGGTATTTTTAACATTCTTCTGTAAAACTCCAGCTCTGCGGGCTCTGGTGCTTTCCCTACTTTTTACTAACTGTCCATGACTGACTCCCACATATCAGGATTGGTTCTATATAACACTGAAGAACTCTGTTTCTTACTTCCATTAACAAAGAACAGTTGCATAAAATACTCTTCATTTTTTAGAATGCTGCTTTTGCCCGAGCTATTCTGCTCTTCACTTCTGAGATGCATCTTCCATCCGTTTTTATTAATATGCCCAGGTATTTAAATCTATTGACCTGTTTTTAAAATGTTCTATTTGCTCTACCCATAAAACCATTTAAAATAAAATCATTTAAAATCGACCAAACACAAACTCCAAAGAAAGTCTCCACATTTTCAGGTCTACACGAAAAATACATACTGGAACAGACTTAACGCGGAGCAAGACATGTGACTTAAAATATCGTCTTTGGAGTCACGCATTCGGAAACTTAAGGCTGCGAAACATCCACAGTTCCTATGAACTATTAACCGTTCCGATGTCATTACAATTTCTTTACAATAAAGTAATTTTGTTTCATTTTTCAGGGACATGAAAAAGGATGGAGAAAAATCAATTAATTAAGTTTTGAACAAATAAAAACAATCCTAGAAGAATTGTAGATCAGTTGGTGAGAGATGTCGCTCAAGTATTCATGCTGATTGGGAACATTTTGAACATTTAAATTAATTTTATGTTATTGTGAAAAATGTGCCTATCTCCTAGCTTTAAAGTGTGACAAAGAAAATTAAAATTGTTTATGTTGTTAATGAAATATAAACTGTTAAAGTATTTATACATAATTTTGAAACACCCTGTTATATATAACATCTTAAGGAGCGCAATTTTTTGTCTTTTAACTGTTCTAAAAATACACACAATAACACATATTGACATTTCGATTGGAGCACACTGTCGTAATTATTGATTGCCATATAGAGTTTTTTTCCCCCTTCTAAATACTGCTAGTTCATACTTAGACACAAGTGTGCGAGTTCTTTTGCTATAGCGTTAATGAACATAATCGAAGCGGGGAAGGATCAAATGAACATAATCGAAGCGGGGAACGATCAAATGAACATAATCGAAGCGGGGAACGATCAAACGAACAAAAATCTTTATTAATGCAGGGTAAAGAAAAAGATGAGCGTCCGATTGGCAGATTGGCAAAGGTACCGTTTTCGAAACACGGTGGTGTCACGCTTCAGTCTAACCAGCTGTAAAAGGGTACCTGACTTTCCTGTTGAGTTAGGAAATGCAAAGGCAACGAGGAAGGCAACTAGCAACCTCACCTCTCTAGTTTAGTAAAATCTCGAACACTTCATCCCCCTACTGCAGTTTCTGCTATGAGACTACCTTTACGATAAGAAAGGCATGTATTGTTTTTTTTTAATATTTTTGCCCTGAATGCATTTCTGGAGGAAACAAAGCAAGAATACTCTGAGAGGAACAAAACATAACATAGGTAATGCCAGATATTTTTATTGTTGTCCTTGTTATTATTAAAATCAGTCCTACTCATCGCTGAGTGGACCAAGAAGTGTGATAATGCGGAGTGTGACATATTATGATAATAGCTTTCATATATCTATTTCATTATCTACATTTCTCTTTCACCTGGCTTTCACCTACACACGTTTTGTTAACATAAAACCCTCCTACACCCAGAGATCTGTATCTTTTTCTAATTTAGCACGCCTATTTTATTTTCTTCTCTATTTCCTTAGGAATGTTTACCAACAGACCTATTTAGCTAACGTTGAGCCGGTTACCTGTAATTATAAAGCCAGCGATTGGAAATCGTCGTAATAGGATCAAACAGGGAGAGGCGGAACGCGTAGAAAGGGGCGACTATTACAAAAGAGTCGTAATTTTGGCTCAGGGGAAGATAAGCTAATGTAGTTGCAACGTATTTTTCGTTAGACAGTGATCAGGGGAAATAATTTGAGTAGAAAGAGTAGATAATTTGGAACCAAGGGCAGATAATCACAGTTACTCCCCCTGAATCCGTTCGTTTGGAAGGTAATTAAACACGGTGAGAATCGCAAGATCAAAGGACGGGCTTCGCTCGATTGCCAGAGACTGCAAGCGGTAAAAGTGTCAATTTCCCCTCTGATTTGCAGATCGACCGAGGAAAAGCCCGAAATCTGAGCGAAGGCGTTAAAAGTAACAAGTCTGAGCGAAGTTCTGCAAATTTAATTTACATATCTCTGCCTTTAAACTTAATTTATCCAGTACCGACAGAACTTCAGAGAACAACTAGCTTCGATTTTCTAGACCATTGTTATAGTGGATTTCTTAGTATTTTCGATTTGAAGTAGATCTAATTCTGTGTTCGCAGTAATTATTTTATTCACTAAGATGTTTCTGTGTAGAGTGATTTAATTGTTAAGTCCGTCATTTTTATTTCATTAGGAGTTTTGTGCAAAGTGACTAGCGAATTAATATAATCTATAGCTAAATTGTTCCGGCTGTAGCATAAATCTAACTAACTGATATTAACCAGTAAGAGTTATTTTAATCGTCTAGTAAATGCACTATTCATTATGAGTACTGACGAAATATATATTTATTTCTAATTCATGATGATTAAAAATATAAATGACTATAGCACGTTTCACTAGCTTTGCCCTCAAACAAATGTAATTATCTGATTAACCGTCTAACGTATTAATGCCATTTTTTGCATACGATGTTATATTGGGTTAGACCCAACAAATATATACTTTATATCTGTGCATCTTGTCCAGTTCCAATAAACGGATGAAATCCTTTGATCTTTGTCGGCATACTAATTATTGTGTATCGAGAAAAGAAATTTTACCACTTCATGCACAGATTTTGTGAATTGATTAGGAATAAGCGTGTCTACTATTACAATAATGTGGCCATCACGTTTGCAATTGAATACGTGTTGAAGATGATTTCTTAAATGATCTGCATGCGAAATACTCGTGACATTGTTTGTCATTGACATTTAATGCGCTACCAAACTGGACCTTCCCTGATCTAATTATTTCAATGGGTATCATCTCTTTGCGGTTCATAAATATCATAATGGAACGTTGCTCCTCTAATGTGCTTGTAAATAACGGTAAGGTCATCTTTAAAGAAATTAAACTTCATCCGAATCATAATCAGATGTCTCTAAGAAATTGAAAATCAATCGCGGCTGAATGAAGGACAAACCATCATTCTTCCAATATTCCTCTTCCTCTTGTAACACATGGTTCTCACTCTTCTTCCAATAATCCCTGGCTATATTGGAGATGGCGGCTTTTATAAGTATTTCAACATCTTTTAATTTGAACGTTCTATTTTCTGTTGCTACCTGTTCCTTAATTTTAGCCCATACTAATTCTATTGGGTTTAAGTGAGAATGGTAAGGAGGCAATCTTAAACATCTGTGACCATGTTCATGGATTGCCTTGTCTATGTGAAATATCTTTGTATGCTGTGTCTTTTTTTACAATTCCAAGTAATTCAGGTTCATGGACATTTCGTTGAATGGAATGTTGTTTATGGTCAGCCAAATCTTTATTACATCTTTAATACTTGGTGAATTAGAAACTTTATCTTCTGGTGCCACAACGTTGTGATATGAGGCATTGTCCATTATCAAACACCACGGTCTATCCAAGGAAGGAAGTACATGATTCACAATCCAATCTTGAAATATCTTGCCATTTATCTCTGCATGGTAATCCCTATTATCTGTGGATTTTGAAACAAATATGAGTTCAGTATTATTTAGAAGCCCATGATGGCTGCTTCCTGGATGTGCAATTATTAGGCGCTGTCCTTTGCTGCTTGGTACTAGTCTCTTAGTTGTTCCATCAGATGATTGCCATTCTCGTTCATTACTGTGGGGCGCATTGATCCAAGTTTCATCTAAATACACAAAATCATAACAATCTCTTCTCATTTCTCTGACCTCGAGTAAATATTTGCTTCTCATTGCAACTATATGAGGCTTCTCACAAATAAGGTTTCTACCACCAACATATTTTCTAAAAGTGAATCCCAAACTCCTAATAGTCCTCCATAGCGTAGATTTGGAAATATCAATGTCATTATTCTTTCTTAACCAAATTTTCAATTTCCATAAATTCACTGCCTCATTATTGTGAAACATATTTGTTACGTGCAGTCTTTGATATCTTACAATATTATACATTGGTATACTTGTTATGTTCGCAAATATTTTGTAAACAAAATAGGTAATTTTTTAGTGCTTAAGGGAAAGTCATTATTGAGTTACTTCCCTTGAAAGTTGTGCCGTCTCTTCGATCGAACTCCGCGGATGAATCCATTTTACTGCGATTTATTCGTTGTTTGGGTAATAATAGATTGTTCTTGCTTCAGAATATCTATGGCCTGAATTTATGTGTATTGTTTGTCTGAGTAGGACGAGTCTGTCTTATATCTGTATATCTTTACATATCTAAGTCGAACTATATGTTCTGTTGTCTCTAGAGAGGTCAAAGGCTATTCGGCGGATGTGTCGCTAGAGGGTGGTGTGATTTGGCTTCGTCCTGATGGGGACTGTGTTTTTTCTATGTCGGCTTGTCGCCGAAAAAAGTGATCTCAGTATTGGTGGTGAAAGTGATAGTCGTCTAGACCTATCGTGTATGCTTTACCCCAGTGTTTATTCGTATTGCCAAGGAATGGCAGAATCATATTTCTGATACCAAGGTAATAAAAGATACTCTTGTGAACTCTCTCGTTCGAAGCCACCATTTTCGATAGGTACGATTTGAATGTCTAAGAGAATATATTTGACTCGATGAAAAACGACTTCGATTCCTAGCAGCACTATATCCTGTAGAATGCAGTCAATTGTTCATGATCAAATCTACAGAGCAATGAAATGTTTTATGAATGACTAACTTTAGGACAGATTCATTATCTGTATCCAAACGTGAGTGACAGCTCACGAGTGAAGCCATCTTGGAACCAAACATGTAGTGACTTTCAAGAAGAGAAAAGGGATGCCCGTATTATCGCTTGTTTAGTCCAGAGATCACTGCTACACATGAGAACCCGTTATTAGCGGTTCAATATTATTATATGGAAAAATATGTGCTGAACATTATGTTGGAGAATCGTCGCTAAACGAGATTAGGTTTAGAAGCCATCTGAAATATTGTTTATAAGCTGACGTGCTCAGTCAGTGAAGTCAGATGATATATATGTATGGGCGATACTGAGGGCTTGGCTACTGACAGTCCTTTATACTATTATTCTACATGAGTGCCCATGTAACATTGCAAGACCATTTATCCACTGTACCATGATGTATTATGCCAACCTGTGATTTGTCACTATCTGTGCTGTCGAGTGTGTACGTCCAATTAAACTTTAGTAAAGGTACACAGTCGTTGGTGTCGATGACTTCCAGCCATACATGAGTGTGAGAAAAGAACATTTGTCAACACCACGAACCCTTATTATCATTCGCACATTATACACTCAATCCATGTCTACACACCACTGCGTAGGTCAAGTTGACATTCCATACACTACAGTGGAGCAAACAACACCATAGAGATCTTATCAACTGATGATGATGATGTCTGCTTCCATCCACTTATGTCTATTTTTTGGTGGATATCATTAACTGGAATAAACAGAGGGGACTTTATCAACTGGTGGACCAGCTTTCTGGGTTTGACCTCGCAGAAGTTCAGAAGTCAACAGATTACCGATACCAGACCGTTTCCTGTGGCTGATTCGACACACTTGCAGTATTGGTTTGCTCTTTGTCAACACTTCGTCACGTGACCTGTCAAGTGAATGCAGTATGTAGGTCAGCGTTGTTGACATTTTTACATTAGACATTACAGAGTTTCACAGAACAGTTGGATTAATTCTTGTTAATATTAACAGGAAGTCAGTATTAGTGAACTAAGAAGTCCTATTTTCATCGATGGATCTTCTTGTTTTCTATATATGAACTTTAATATTTAAGGCCAGAATGTTTAATTGAATAAAGTGGCAGTTTGTTTATTTTCATAAAAATAACTTTGCCATTACTGTAAAACTGAGCCTATTTTGCAACACATACTATCATACACATAATTTATATATATTTATGTTTACATGTTATTTGTTTGTATAGTATGTTAGTTTCTATGTCAGCGGGTTGTGTTTAAGGTTGGGCGGCGTCCTCACAACAGAATATCCCACGTCATAGAGGGTCCGTTGTGGCGTTTTCTATAGGTGCAATTTTCTTGATTGAAAATTTGCTGCGACAACTGTTGCTTTTGTGTTAGCTGTGAAGTCTGTAATTATTGTTATTTTTGTAATATTTCTTTGTTCTTTAGTTTTGTTTTGATTTGTTTGTAATTTGTTGGTCTAACCTTTTCTATCTTTCAGTTCTATTCACAATTTATATTCATATACTGTGACGTCATTGGTGTTGTTATTCTTTGCAGATTCAGTGATTATTTTCATTGATTTCCCTATTTGATTTATTTTGATTTCTGCAAACGTTCTTGTATTGTCAGTCCTATTTGTACTTTATGTATTCTGTTGGTTGACATATGTTTTATATATAGGTATATTTCATAAGACACAATTGCCTGTGCACTGCACTTGGATTATGGTATAAACCAGTACCTGATTATTATTACTGTTATACAAGACCTTATTAAGGCTTGTGACCCACAGATATTGAGATAGTATACTGATTAATCAAGTCATTAAGAACTTGTGGTATTATTATTATTTCAGGTGATTAGTATTATTGTTAGACATCATGTCTACATTGGAATACTTCATTACACAAGGGAAAGCCCTTGATAAGACTGGTCAACAATTAGAACAATGGGCAGTTGCTCAATATGACAAAGCATTAGCTGCAGAAGAGAGAAGAGCTATGGCAGAAGAGAAAAGATTAGAAAGAGAAGCTGAGGCTGCTGCTGAACAAAAGAAATTACAGATGCAGGTGGAGGAAAGGAGATTTGAAGCTGAACAAAAAAAATTAGAAAGAGAAGCTGCTGCGGAACAAAAAAGATTAGACAGTGAAGCTGAACAAAAAAGATTAGACAGTGAAGCTGAACAAAAAAGATTAGACAGGGAAGCTGAACAAAAAAGATTAGACAGTGAAGCTGAACAAAAAAGATTAGACAGGGAAGCTGAACAAAAAAGATTAGACAGGGATGCTGAACAAAAAAGATTAGATGCTGAAGAGAAAAAAAGCAATAAGAGAACATGAATTTGAGTTAGAGAAATTGAGATTGACAAGTATGATTAATGTTAATCAGGCATCTAGTGGTAATGGTAAACCTTCTACTTACAAGGTTAAGGTTCCACCGTTCAATCAGTCCAGTGACGATATTACATTCTGGCTGGATAGATTTGAACGTTCTTGTCGTACACATAATGTGGATAAATCACAATACGCTAATCAATTAGCAGAAAACTTGAAAGGTGAATCTTTGACTAGATTATGCCTTGTAGGAGAAGCAGATAAGGATAATTATGATGTCATTAGGGCGGCTTTGATAAAAAAATATCAGCTAAGTGAGGAAGGCTATCGCCTTTTATTTAAAACGATGGTGCCTGAGACGGGTGTAGAATTCTCAGAATTCACTGCAAAGGCACGTCTCACAGCTGATCGTTGGATTGAGCTTTCCAAAACAGAAAAAACGTATGAAGGACTTATGGATTTGTTGCTCAGAGATAAGATTATGTCATGTGTGAACAAACCTTTCCTTGAATTTATACATGAGCGTAAACCTAAATCTCTAAAAGAAATGGAAGAATATTGTTCCCAATATGTCACTGCACACCCCGACGTGACTTTTGGCAACACTAAGATTAAGGAGAGTATGCCAGTTGCTTCAGCAACACCATACAATCCCAATTATTCACACAGATTTCAGGGACCTCAAAACAGATTTGATAAAAAAGGTAACCATAATAGTTATCAAAACCAAGGTAACCAATCATTTCAGGGTTCTTCTTCAAAGAACTGGAGACGAGCTGATAGCTCTCGACACAGGGGTGGTCATAATTATAGGAATTTCCGTAGAGGAAGTAATTATAGAAACTATCAGGGTTATCCGTCTTGGAGTCAACAAGATCATAATTACAGAGATACTCATTATAATGAATATGATAATGGTAACCAAGGGAACTATGACTCAAACCCAAATAGGGGTTACAATAGAGGTAACAATAACTACAGAGGTGATAATAACCGAGGTAGATCTCAAAACAAAAGACATAAACCACATTTTCAGGCAAACTCTGCACAACAAGAGTCCCATGAAGCCTATAAACAGAGTAAAGATAATAATGATGCTAGTAATATGGCATGTGCCGCTTTTGATTTTGGGAGAGCATCTCAGTGCCCCCAATGCAAAACGTTATTTGAGCCAACCACAGTGTCTACTTTAAGCTGTGGCCATCCTCTTCCTGCTCTTCCGGCATCAGTCGCGCATGATGGAAGAGGTTCTCTTGTCTTACATAAGGGTTTAGTGAATAACAATCCAGTCTCTGTGTTATTTGATTCTGGATGCACCACAATTGGTGTTAGGCAGTCACTCGTAGATCCTTCCCGTGCCACTGGACAAGTAGTCAAATGTGTAACATTTGGCGGCACATTAGAGAAATACTCTACTGCTATCATTAGGATTGCTACTCCTTTCTTTACAGGAGATGTACACGCATGTCTTCTTCCGAATCCGATCGCTGACCTCATCATCGGTCGCATTCATGGAGTCAAAGAATGCACTCCGCAACAAATTTCCACGTGGGAAAGGCAAAACATGCAGATTGCTAACGCTGTAGTCACTAGAGCTCAGGCTCTTAATATGCCTCAAACTTCATCTACTGAAGATAATGAAGTGCATAACCAAGATAATCCCTTGGTAATTTCTCGTGACTCGTTTATAAAACAGCAAGAAGATGATTCCACTCTGAAGAAATTCTTCATTCTTGCAACTAAAGGTGATCCGAATAAAGACACAAGTCGTAAATCGTGGATTACAAAGAAGAATGGCGTACTTGTACGTATGGTTCAAGACTCCATTACGTCAAGTCATTCTCAAATCCTGGTTCCCAAGAATTTGAGAGTTAAAATTTTGCAGCACGCTCACGACTCTCAGTGTGCTGGACACATGGGTTTTTCCCGTACTAAGTCAAGAGTCCTTGCGGCTTTCTTTTGGCCATTGGTAAACAAGGACATACGGATTTATTGTCGATCTTGTAAAGTATGTCAGGAAGTTAAATCCAAAGGTCCACGGCATGCTGCACCCATTCAGGCGGCGGACATTCCTATTCGGCCGTTCCAAAAAATGGCCATAGACATAATTGGTCCATTTAAGATCAAGTCTGCCAGAGGACATCAGTTTATCTTGACGTGTGTTGATATGTGCACACGTTGGCCAGAGGCTATTCCTCTGAAGAGCATTACTACTGCAGATATTGCAGATGCTCTTTGGCTTATATTTTCTCGTCTGGGGTTCCCCGGAGAGATATTGTCAGACCATGGCACCCAACTAATATCAGATACCATGTCTCAAGTAATGTCTACTCTGCAGATAGATAGATCTTTAAGTAGTATCTACCATCCAATGTCTAATGGTATGGTCGAACGCCTTAATAGAACACTTAAAAACTTACTGGGGAAGATAACTGAGGATCATCCTCAAGACTGGGACAGAGTTTTACCTGCGGCCCTCTTCGCTTACAGAGAGGTACCCAATGAACATACGGGATTTTCTCCCTTTGAACTCGTCTTTGGCGCGCGTCCGCGTGGCCCTATGTCGTTGCTTCACGATCTCATAACATCTGACAATATTGACGATGACACAAAGTCATCCTACGAATATGTCATCGCGTTGAGACAAAAAATTATCGAAGCATGCAAATTAGCAACTTCTTCTTCTGAATTTGCGAAACAGAAGGCAAGGCAATTTGCCAATAAGAAGAGATGCTTACGACAACTTTGTCCTGGTGACAAAGCATTTGTATTACTACCTTGTAGGGAAAACAGATTACTTATTTCTTGGAAAGGTCCGTACGATATAATATCGAAAATTTCCGATGTCGACTATATTGTCGATATTGATGGGAAGCATAAAACCTTCCACATCAATATGCTTACTGAATTCCATGAACGTCCGGATTATTTGCAACCCATTTTCCAAGCAACGGACAATTCTCCAGTACAACATGGTCATTACTCATCACTGTCCGTGATACAGGATGAGGAAACAAGTTTTTCAGATGTAAATCTTCCTCTTCCAATGATCCCACTTCATTCTAGTGAATCATGGAAGAACGTTACTGTCTCTCCTGATTTGTCTCTAGGAGAACAGCGACAAGTTTCAACTATGTTGCAAACATTTCAGGATGTACTCACTGACATCCCTGGACAAACGCATGTCATTGAACATGACATTGTTCTAACTGACCATACTCCTATTAGGATTAGACCTTATCCTATACCTATACATTTTCAAGCACAGGTCGAGAAAGAGTTGGATGAGATGATAGATTTGAAAATAATCGAACCATCCACCTCTGCATATTCTTCGCCGATGGTTATTGTGCGTAAAAAAGACAATAACATACGTCTTTGCGTTGACTATCGAAAATTGAATCAAGTAACGAAGTTCGATGCCGAACCTATGCCTTTACTGGAAGAGCTACTTACTCGACTCTCCAAATCTCATTTTTTCACTAAACTTGATTTGTCTAAAGGATATTGGCAAGTTCCTTTATCTGAACGCGCCAAACCTCTCACGGCTTTTTCAACACCTAGAGGTTTGTTCCAATGGAATTTTATGCCTTTCGGTCTTATGAACGCACCAGCTACATTCGTACGCATGATGCGCCGAATCCTATCTTATCGGTCAGATGTCATTGCATATCTAGACGACATCTGTCTTTTCAGCGATACTTGGGAAGATCACTATTCAGGGTTAGATGAATTGCTGTCTACTTTGCGTGAGCACAACCTGACAGCGAAACCCTCTAAAGCCTATATTGGTTTTAGCGAAATTTCTTTCCTAGGCCACCGAGTTGGTCATGGTTTCCTAAAGACAGAGGACCATAATACTAGTAAGATACTTAACATCTCAATCCCTAAGACTAAAAAACAGGTGAGAAGTCTGTTAGGTCTTATTCAATTTTATGGCAGATTCATTCAGAATCTATCCTCTATCATGGCACCTCTTTCAACACTTCTAAAGAAAGGTTCGCCTAATGTGGTCCACTGGTCTCAGGAATGCCAATGCTCTCTGGATAAGATTAAAACATTGTTTTCAACACCACCTATTTTAGTGCTACCTACTAAAGATAAGACATTGATTCTTCGTAGTGACGCTTCATCCACTGGGATTGGAGCGGCACTAATGCAAGAGTACTCTGGAACTCTGCATCCTGTAATGTATATTTCCAGAAAACTTAATGCGGCAGAAAGGAATTATTCGGTTTTAGACCGTGAGCTATTAACTATGGTTTGGTCGATCCTCAAACTACAGAGATTCCTTCTAGGCGCACATTTCATAGTAGAAACCGACCAAAAAGCTCTTACTGCTATACAGAGTAAGAATTTGAAGAGCTCGAGGTCTACTCGATATGCAATTGCTCTTCAACCTTTTCATTTCTCTGTGCGAGCTATTCGTGGATCAGATAGTGTGATGGCAGACATTCTGTCAAGATGCCCACATGATTCCACATAACTATTAGGGCTTAGACTTCTTGATATGTCTAGTTCTATAGTAGTTCCTTTTCTATATCATGATAGATACACATTTGTAATTTAATAATATAATGATTGTATCACTACATAGCGGTTCATTGATGTTTATTCACCGCTGTGCTTTGATGATTTTTTTTTCATAAATCATAAATTTAAGATATCTAATACGAAATGATGATATGAATTTTTTAGGCATTGTGTAATTGCCAGAATTGTATTATACTTTGATGACACCTTCCTGGAAAAATATACTTGTAGAGAAATAATTTCTCTCAGTTTATGAGACACATTCTCACCAGTCGCTCCATAAGTCGACTTAGCCTCATATTAGGCGTTATAGGTAGTCCTGATATTTTCATCTGCGCATTATTCATGCGTTGTGAGCCTATTGTACGTTGCTCCTAGATGTATTTCAAAAAAAAAAAAAGTTCCTTTTTTTTTTCCCGGGAGGTGTGGTAAGACTGTTACGTGCAGTCTTTGATATCTTACAATATTATACATTGGTATACTTGTTATGTTCGCAAATATTTTGTAAACAAAATAGGTAATTTTTTAGTGCTTAAGGGAAAGTCATTATTGAGTTACTTCCCTTGAAAGTTGTGCCGTCTCTTCGATCAAACTCCGCGGATGAATCCATTTTACTGCGATTTATTCGTTGTTTGGGTAATAATAGATTGTTCTTGCTTCAGAATATCTATGGCCTGAATTTATGTGTATTGTTTGTCTGAGTAGGACGAGTCTGTCTTATATCTGTATATCTTTACATATCTAAGTCGAACTATATGTTCTGTTGTCTCTAGAGAGGTCAAAGGCTATTCGGCGGATGTGTCGCTAGAGGGTGGTGTGATTTGGCTTCGTCCTGATTGGGACTGTGTTTTTCTATGTCGGCTTGTCGCCGAAAAAAGTGATCTCAGTATTGGTGGGGAAAGTGATAGTCGTCTAGACCTATCGTGTATGCTTTACCCCAGTGTTTATTCGTATTGCCAAGGAATGGCAGAATCATATTTCTGATACCAAGGTAATAAAAGATACTCTTGTGAACTCTCTCGTTCGAAGCCACCATTTTCGATAGGTACGATTTGAATGTCTAAGAGAATATATTTGACTCGATGAAAAACGACTTCGATTCCTAGCAGCACTATATCCTGTAGAATGCAGTCAATTGTTCATGATCAAATCTACAGAGCAATGAAATGTTTTATGAATGACTAACTTTAGGACAGATTCATTATCTGTATCCAAACGTGAGTGACAGCTCACGAGTGAAGCCATCTTGGAACCAAACATGTAGTGACTTTCAAGAAGAGAAAAGGGATGCCCGTATTATCGCTTGTTTAGTCCAGAGATCACTGCTACACATGAGAACCCGTTATTAGCGGTTCAATATTATTATATGGAAAAATATGTGCTGAACATTATGTTGGAGAATCGTCGCTAAACGAGATTAGGTTTAGAAGCCATCTGAAATATTGTTTATAAGCTGACGTGCTCAGTCAGTGAAGTCAGATGATATATATGTATGGGCGATACTGAGGGCTTGGCTACTGACAGTCCTTTATACTATTATTCTACATGAGTGCCCATGTAACATTGCAAGACCATTTATCCACTGTACCATGATGTATTATGCCAACCTGTGATTTGTCACTATCTGTGCTGTCGAGTGTGTACGTCCAATTAAACTTTAGTAAAGGTACACAGTCGTTGGTGTCGATGACTTCCAGCCATACATGAGTGTGAGAAAAGAACATTTGTCAACACCACGAACCCTTATTATCATTCGCACATTATACACTCAATCCATGTCTACACACCACTGCGTAGGTCAAGTTGACATTCCATACACTACAGTGGAGCAAACAACACCATAGAGATCTTATCAACTGATGATGATGATGTCTGCTTCCATCCACTTATGTCTATTTTTTGGTGGATATCATTAACTGGAATAAACAGTGGCTTTATCAATATTGCAAATTTCTCTGCAGATCAATTCTCTGTCAAAATTATCCACCACTCTTGGCCTAATTTTCGTGTGTAAAACACTGGAATTAGACATTTCAGATGTCGCTATCCAGTGGTGCAATGATCGTTTGCTTATCCCCAAGGCGTGAATAGTCCTCTTTTGTGGGTTTGAAATAGAATGATATAGTTTTCCTCGAGTAGCTTCATTGCAGAAATACTTAAAAATCCTATTTCTGATTTGCTGTAATGTCATAAAATGTACTCGCAGACTCATTTTTCCTTCTTAACCACACAATAATTTTTGTAGACACACCTCTGATTGACAATGTGTGCGTTGCACCGGATATAAACTGTTTTATGTTCAAGAAGTGCGATTTCACGCAATTTCACGCAAAAATCATGCCAATTTCTTGATAAACCAAAAATGTGCAAATGAGGTCGTATAATTTACTGTAGACATTTCAATATGTGTGTGTGTGATGTGTGCTGGCAAGTAGGATTTTATATTATATCGCAAAGAATTAAAAATTGAAACCAATGGCCGCATTTTAATGAAAAATTTAATTCGTTGGGTCTATACCATTTCAAATTTACACACAAAATTTCACTTATATGCGTTATATATTCGCTGAGATATAGCATTTTGAAGTTGGGCAAAGCTAGTGAAACGTGCTATAGCGCTTATTTTACGGAGACTTTTATTAAACGATTCAATATGAAAAACACGTGTAGTTCTATTTGTCGCGAGAGGTTCAGATGTTATAGAAAATAAGAAGATATCCTGGACATAAAGGTGTATCATATGATACCAGGATAGTGCCAGATAAAAGTCTGGTCTTATGAGTAATACCCCCCTTCTCTGAAGAGAGTAAGGGTGTATAGACACAAAGGTAGGGTCAAGCTATGTAAGTTCCCAGAGAAGATGGTGATGTAGTACTCTGAGTCCCTAACTGCTACCTCTCCTGATCCGCCTCTGTGATTATGGTACTTAATAGTGTTTCTGACTCTGCTAGGGGTAATGTATGTAATTAAATTCACCAACAAGAACTGTAATTCAACTTAAAGAATTTAAGAAAGTCGGCTGGTGAATATTTACAATTTAATTAAACAGTTTCTCTTTTATGTTTGAAAAGTTTTAAACTCAAATATTTTACAACATTAAATAAATAATAACAGTCAAAAATGTTTTTCACTTGATTTATGATGTCTATTGTTCTTTAGACCTTCTAGCTGGCTTGATTTTTCGATGAAGAATTTCTAATGTTATTAATACAAGTTAATTTAAGCTCTATACTAGTATGTTCATCACAAACTGGATGCTGTTAACTTTTGGTGCACATGAATAAGCTACACAGTTGCCTTTAGAGCAACTTAACTGAGTCACTGCAGATGGCCCCCTCTGATGTTGGATATAATCTTCAGATGAACATCTTCCACTGTTACATACGAAATGGCTGGCACTTTTCCATAGACTTGCACTGCATTCGTTGCAACTTTCAGTAAGAGAAGCCTCTTCTTATGTGTAGGCTTTTCTTTAAAGGATTAAACCTGCAATGAATTCAAACGCAACTGCTGTATTTGTCTCTCCATATTCCTCTATGACGTAGATGGGGATGATAGACATTTTCAGATTAGCGTGCCAGCAGATGCACAAGGTATAGTATAGTAGAATCAATCATTTTAATTCAATGTGATCATAATTTTCAGCTAAATTATTAATTATCAATAGTTTCCCATGATTCGCCTCCATACAATAATTTGGTTGTGGGTAAAACTATTAAGTAATATGTCAAACGATACTGTAAATCAATCCCTTTCATCCTTCTTTATGATCCTTGTAGGTGTCTCATTCCATTCAAGAAATACTCCTTCAAATACTTTAACAAACCTACAGTCGTACTTTGGCCATCATTCTCAATATTATACACTGTTGCGCTAAACTTGTCGCAACTTATTCTGACTATATTTAATTTTTTAATGCATGGGAAGTAACTCATGGAATTGTAGTCACTTTTTATTTCTACTAGTTGTCTAATCGTGTGACGATAGTCTGATAGTATAGTTGCCGATAGTTTGTGTGAACGATTTTGAGTCATGTCCATATACGGAGCGCTCAGGTCGCCAGTTCTTAGAAAACAGTTGGCAATCGCAATGTTTCAAGATTCATTTCCTTTTAAGGTTCGAATCTTTAGTCGAACATCGTAGAACATTCTTCGTTTCGTAAGTTAGCTGAGTTGTATTCGATTCACGTGTTCTGCGCATGTCTTTGCTTGTGGCAGTGTTTGAATGATTTCCGCCCAAGTCAGTCTGAGCAGAAATGCTAGTAAGGCGAGACGTAGCGGTGTGCTAGCGTCTTCGCTTATATTATTCAGGAAGGAGTCCTCATCATTGTTGTTCCTTTTTTGAGATGATATATCTCTATGTTATTCCTAGTGCCTGGAGGCCTATGTGATTTATGTGATTTAATTCCTGATGAACAGGTAACTGAATCCTTTTGCTGAGTAACTTTATCGCCATCTTGTGATGTTGACTTTTGCCTAGCCTGCCTTATTATAGAGTCTATGATATGACAAGTTTGCTCAGCTCACGATCCACTTATATTGTCACGCATCGATTGATGCCTGTCCTAAGGGCCATTTGCTTCCTGAACTTTATTGATGGATCTAGGTTTGATACCTTTGCTGTTTAAGGAACATAGAGGACGATAATGTGACGATCAAAAGACATGCTTGTCTTG
This sequence comes from Oreohelix idahoensis, assembly GCA_024509875.1. Taxonomy (NCBI): domain Eukaryota; kingdom Metazoa; phylum Mollusca; class Gastropoda; order Stylommatophora; family Oreohelicidae; genus Oreohelix; species Oreohelix idahoensis. The sequence goes on along the minus strand of JAMPIV010009148.1, from coordinate 137,008 downwards.
TTGAGGTCGAATATAGGAGACTAGATTTAATCTCCCATTTGATATCTACTAGCTATTATGGAAAGGGGAAGTTTCCTACCTGACTACATGTACAGCTGATTACGATATCCTAAAAGGCATATGATTTACATTATGATGCTGTCTGCTATTCCTGCTGCATTGACTACATATGTAATAATGACTGTTTGATCGTACCTATGATGTACCTGCTTGTTTATGTCTACACACCTCGTCATTGTGGCGTCTATAATAAATTATACAAAAACCGTCACTAGCTGTTGCAAGCATCATTGACTTTTCACATCGTGAGTTAACGTGACGTCCTTGTGTGGATTGCCCTGTTTGTAATGCTCACTGTTTGAATACATATCTGCATCCTACAAACCAGACCACAGATACCATACTATGTCTTCATCGCCTTCAACAATTATGGCGTACAACAAAAAGGTATCTATTATTTGGTGGCCAGTATGGGGACGATAATGTGACGCTCAAAAGACATGCCTGTCTTGTTGAGGTCGGATATAGGAGACTAGATTTAATCTCCCATTTGATATCTACTAGCTATTATGGAAAGGGGAAGTTTCCTACCTGACTACATGTACAGCTGATTACGATATCCTAAAAGGCATAAGATTTACATTATTATGATGCTGTCTGCTGTTCCTGCTGCATTGACTACATATGTAATAATGATTGTTTGATCGTACCTATGATGTTAAAAGTTACTTGCTTATCCTTTACAGGACGTGGCAATCAACCCCAGCTTTTATTGGCTGTTTTGTGATTTTTCTAGGCAATTTTTACGTTCAGTAGTTTGCCATTGCTTTCTGAACGGTACGGCGCTTATACCATTGTTAAAAATCCACACAAAGCGATTTGCTACCAAACCGCCTGCAGCAGGTTTCGAACCTGGTATATCTGGATTATGAAACTGCGTTCATATCCATTAGGCCACAGACGCCGACGACCTATGATGTACCTGCTTGTTTATGTCTACACACCTCGTCATTGTGGCGTCTATAATAAATTATACAAAAACTGTCACTAGCTGTTGCAAGCATCATTGACTTTACACATCGTGAGTTAACGTGACGTCCTTGTGTGGATTGCCCTGTTTGTAATGCTCACTGTTTGAATACATATCTGCATCCTACACAAACCAGACCACAGATACCATACTATGTCTTCATCGCCTTCAACAATTATGGCGTACAACAAAAAGGTATCTATCATTGGGGGAAGTAACTCATGGAATTGTAGTCACTTTTTATGCATTAAAAAATTAAATATAGTCAGAATAAGTTGCGACAAGTTTAGCGCAACATACACATTTCACAATGCTGGCTTTTCCACTAAAGGTTAACACATGCTTGTATTTCAGCCGGCAACACACTCGTCCTGGAATATTTTCTTTACACATCTACACAATTTCTAACGCACTGATGGATTAATCAGTATAATTACACATAAATATATATACACACACACACACACACACACATATATATATATATATATATATATATATATATATATATATATATATATATATATATATATATATATATATATATTCGTTCTTACCCTCAGGCCCACACAGACTAGCCCTCAATGGTTGATTAAGGTCTGCTAACAAGTGCAGAAGTCAAACGCTGGCATTAACAAATGCACTGCTTTTCCTCGCTTTCTGTGCTTTCAAATAATGACTAAACCTAGTTCATTTGGCCAGTCTATTTATAGTTTGACCTCAGACGTACGAGATGGAACTCCCTAGGAATTTAATCAAAATCAGAAAATCTGAGTACCTTTTAGCCTATCGTAAAATGTATGAAAACTGCTTTTTTAATTATCTCCGTTATTCCTGATGCGATTTTAGTCATTTAAAGCTTACATTATGCTTGGAATTAGGCTTTACAGTACATATCTAGGTAATAATCTTTTTGGTTACTACTTGCATTTTATGGTATGCGTAGTTTAAACTGCTAAATTTAGGACAACCTGAATCTTCGAGTGCATTCAACCTAAGATTTCTCCCGTCCTATATTAGTATTAGTAAAAGTATTATTACTTACGGGTAGAGTAATATCCATAATATCGTGTTGATACCCTCTTTCAAGTGGTACTTCTTCTAAAATGCTGTAGTAAAATTCCGAAGTTAATCAGGTTACACAGATAGGGCCTTGCCATCTTTACTTTTCTCAGCGATAGTAAACACAGGACCAAGAAGGCGTTTTCATTGGTCAGTGTATTTTATTTTTCCACAATGTTTGGCGCTAGTATGGTCAGATAATTCATGATGTGAGACAGACGTCATTTCACGACACTATTCATAGTTAAATAACTGAGTGTATGAATATATTATATTTTACGCGGGTTAAGGATAGGATTGAGAATAATATATTTTGGCTAAGTATTTGTATTTTTTCTCCTTTACACAGTATTGGGTCAAACCCAAAATCTACCAGAGGCTTCCATATAAATCTGAGAATAACCATACAAAAGAACATTTTTACTTAGTATCTGGGTCTTCAAATGTGAACTTGTCTGGATTCGTGTTACACCCAGAAAGAGACAGAGTACCAACCCAAAGAACATTAAAAATAAATTTTGTAACTGGGCCTATAGATCCAGATTTCTTTTTCTCATTCTTTCATATACATTCAGCCCGTGGTGGCAACAAGATCAAACATTTGACATAATCAAACCTGTGACATTTTCCGACTATCGACCATTTGTGGTGTGACAAGGCATTTTTATACCGAGAGAAGTTACCGACCTGACATTCCTATGTACTGACAATCTCAAGCTATTGACACTGTGAGCACTGTTAAATTTCTTACCTAGTCTAATTAATGTGACATAAACAGAAGTCCTAAATAAAAGTAACAAGGTGAACGTTCCCAAGTGAAGTGGCTCTAATCTGTCTTTGAGGAGCTGGGGTTTTCTTTGCCTAAATAACACTGGATTTGCTGTGTGCGTGTGTCCTAAAGATTGTTCCAGAAGGTGCAAACCAAGTATTAGGTAAGAACGAATGCACGTGGCCACGGTTGTCTGAGAAGAGAGGAAGGATGAATGACTAATTCCCATATATATAAATATAAATATAAATATAAATATAAATATAAATATAAATATAAATATAAATATAAATATAAATATATATATATATATATATATATATATATATATATATATATATATATATATATATATATATATATATATATATATATATATATATATATATATATATATATATATATATATATATATATATATATATATATATATATATATATATATATATATATATATATATATATATATATATATATATATATATATATATATATATATATATATATATATATATATATATGTATATATATATATATATCTTGTAGAATCCATGTACTCACGTTGTTTATTTCTTTTAGTAAGTTTTGCTAATACTATCCCTTTCAGAATAGATTAACGTATAAACTCTGTTCTTTACTGTAGAGGGAAATCCTAGACCATAGCGTATAAATCTTTGACTCTTTGGGGGTTAATAACTTTCTTCTAACGGGAGCTTGTCTCAATAGAGGGAGGGAGGATTACGCTTATGAGTCTATTTCTTTATTAATTACATTAACCTATGTTTATTTGTATTTGATTGATATTCATAATATTGCTGTTGTAGAGAGTTTCTTTATAGTAAATAAAATTTACATAAAAACTTTATTTACATGTGTTGGTCAGCTCGTCCCAAAATATCCCTATTCCATAAATATAATGTGTCACGTCTGTGCGTCTACCTGTCGTCACTTATGTGTGTGTGTGTGTATGTGAGTCTTCTTCTTCTTCTTCTTCCATCCTTAGCCATCAACCGGCAAAGCAGTTTGTGGCCAGTACGCCTAGTGGCGTCTTAGGGCAACAACAAATTGATCAATCTATCGCTGTTTCCACCACGCCTAGTGGCGTCTTTGTGGAACAAAAACAGACCAAACAATCTATCATTGTTTCCGTAATCAGATTGGTTGGCAAGCAGGTGATCAGCCCACTGTGCGAAGTTTTTTACGTGATGGGGTAAACAGCCCCATGCCCATACCCTCCTTAGTCGCTTTTTACGACATGCGTGGTAGGGTGCAGTGTTACTATTCTTTGCTCCCCTTTCGGGCCCCGGTAACACACGGGTGACTGAGTGGTTGTGATATATATATATATATATATATATATATATATATATATATATATATATATATATATATATATATATATATATATATATATATATATATATATATATATATGTAGGTATACTGCCTGACTAACAAAATTCTGTTGTAGAGATAGGCTGACCGAGAGGATCTTCTCGAGTCCAGGGACAGACTCTACCTATTTTTCCACTATTTCACTCGTGAAAATCTATTTCTTATCTTATCTCTCACTGAGTCACCACCTGTCTAGTTCTACTCAGAAGGGACCAAACTATGTCTTAATTTCCCTATCGAAAATCTACGACACGGAGTAAAAAGTAGAATTGCTGTGACCTTAACAAATATACCGTGAATGGCGACTAATCCGGGTCGTGCATGATGTTAGTAACCTGGTCGCGTCAAACAAACTGCTTTACATAAACCACTTCTGCATGAACACATAAATTGCTACGGTGCGTTGGCCGGAGTAGTTTTATGCTCCTTCAAGAGTGAAAATTTAGATAGACTACACTTACTATCACCACTATTGTGAATACTGCTGCTGCTGCTATGCTGTTACAACAACAACAACTACTACTCCTCCTACTACTACTATGATTACTAACACTACCACCGACACTACAGCTGCAGTCACTAGCATCATCACCACTACTACTAATACTACTACCACTGACGCAGGAGGGCGGCCGGTCGGACGGGCGGGCGGGCAGGAAGCTGGCAGACAGACAGACAGACAGACAGACAGTCAGGAAAGAAAGAAAGAAAGAAAGAAAGAAAGAAAGAAAGAAAGAAAGAAAGAAAGAAAGAAAGAAAGAAAGAAAGAAAGAAAGAAAGAAGAGAAAAAGAAAGAAAGGCAGGCAGGCAGACAGACAGACAGACAGTTAGATAGATAGATAGATAGATAGATAGATAGATAGATAGATAGATAGATAGATAGATAGATAGATAGATAGATAGATAGATAGATAGATAGATAGATAGATAGATAGATAGATAGATAGATAGATAGATAGATAGATAGATAGATAGATAGATAGATAGATAGAGACAAAGTTGAATTAAAATGAGTACCTTGAATCATTATTGTTACTTGAACGGCATTTCTCTCAATACTCAATACAGTTCATTTGCATTGGTTGTGCCAGTTACGCCTGGGACACTATTAAATTTATCGATCTTCCGCTACTGACACACCTTTTCTTTCCTCGCAACCACCAAGTAAACAAACAGCCTACCTTAACCTCCCACGCTCGCAGCGACTGAAGCAAACATTCCGAAATAATATTATACAAAAAACATAGCAGCATTGATAAAACTCAAATGAATAACATTATTTCTAATAGGCCCCTTTCAAAGAAAGAATTGGACTACTGTACACTCAGGTATGTCGTGCAAGCGACTAATATAAGGCTGTGTATGATGTTGGAAATCTCATCCATTAAAACAGAATGTCACAGAAACCACCACAGCAGGAGAATATTAATGCCTCCATAGGGACTTGCTACTGAAGTAGTTCCATGTTCTGTAAGGAGCGCAAAGGAAATTGATGATGAAGATAATTTCTAAAAGGTTATCTAATATTAATGAAATGGTACGTTGACGACTGACGGGATGAAATTATCCTGCTCGGAAATTTCAATGCCAGAGTTGGAAAGGATCATGCTAGACGGGGTGGAGTTATCGGAAGGTATGGAGAAGATACACTGAATGGCAATGAAAAGCGGACTCCTTAGAATCTGCACTGAGCAAAACCTGATCATTACAAACATAAAGTCCCCCCATGAGCGCATACATGCATACACTTAAGAAGATCGGTTACCACGACAGGTATGGGAAACTAAGAGCCAGTGATCCAGACCTCCAGAAATCCGCTGGGAGGACAACATTAGACAATCTCTGAAGGACCAATGACTAGAATAGATCTAGGCTAGGAGGTAGTATAGTATGGCGCTCTCTCATCCAAACCTCTACACCTCACGGTAGAAGAGGAACGACTAAGTAAGTAAGTAAGTATTTTATCACTATTATTACAAATCTGGTCATAGAAATATGGTTACATTAAAATATTTACGAAAGAAAAAACATAGATTTGTTTAGGAAAAACATAGATTTGTTTAGGAAAAACATAGATTTGTTTAGGAAAAACAGATTTGTTTAAGAAACATAAACATAGACTATGAACATGAGGTTACTGATAAATCTATGTGAAACAAGAGAGAAATAAAATTGTTGAGACTGAACTGATACTAAAGACATCAAAGAGACAGTAGAATTTACGATAACTAAATACAGTATAAATGAATCAAGTAAAAGAAATCTCACATTATTATAAAGAACATATATCGTGGACATGAAGGATACGAAGTGACAGTGGGAGAATAATATATTACAGTATTCAAAAGAGACAGCACAGACAACTAAAAAAAGAGGAACCAGGGTGGAAGAAGTATATGGTTAAGCAAAGTTAAGAAAAAAAAATAGGCTTCCTGTAGTAGGAGGTCGATGGCCTTCACCAGTGCCATTTCTGGGGAAAAAAAACCTCTATGGAGATACCATCTACCTCAAGACAACCACTGTTTTCTTTAGATATATTCAAGTTGGCGTCTGATAGTGTTCGAAGAAGACCATGAAGAAGAACAAGAAGAAAAAAAAAAGAACATGAAGAAGAAGAATAAGAAAAAGAACACGAAGAAGAAGAACACGAAGAAGAAGAAGATGAAGAACACAAAGTAGAACAAGAACTAGAACATGAAGACGAAGCAGAACGCGAAGAAGAACAAGAAAAAGAACACAAAGAAGAAGAATAAGATGAAGAACACAAAGAAGAACAAGAACAAGAACACGAAGACGAAAAAGAACACGAAGAAGAACAAGAAAAAAGAACACAAAGAAGAAGAAGAACACGAAGACGAAGAAGAACACGAAGAAGAACAAGAAAAAGAACACGAAGAAGAAGAAGATGAAGAACACAAAGAAGAACAAGAACAAGAACACGAAGATGAAGAAGAACAAGAAGAAGAACAAGAAACAAGAACAAGAACACGAAGATGAAGAAGAACAAGAAGAAGAACAAGAAACAGAACACGAGGAAGAAGAAGAAGATTAAGAACACAAAGAAGAACAAGAACAAGAACACGAAGACGAAGAAGAACACGAAGAAGAACAAGGAAAAGAACACGAAGAAGAACATGAAGAAAAACAAGAAAAGAACACGAAGAAGAAGAAGAACATAAAGAAGAAGAAGAACACGAAAAAGAAGATGAAGAAAATAAAGAAGAAGAAGAACAAGAACAAGAACACGAAGAAGAAGTAGAAGAAGATGAAGAACATAAAGAAGAAGAAGAACAAGAACACAAAGAAGAAGAAGATGAAGAACATAAAGAAGAAGAAGAACAAGAATAAGAACACGAAGAAGAACAAGAAGAAAAAGAACACTAAGAAGAAGAACAAAAAGAAGAAGAACATGAAGAAGAAGAAGAAGAACAACAAGAAGAAGAAAAGAGCAAGAAAAAAACACAAAGAAGAATAAGAACAAAGAACATGAAGAAGAACACAAAGAAGAAGAAGACCAAGAACATGAAGAAGAAGAACAAGAAGAAAAAAGAACAAGAAGAAGAACAAGAACATGAAGAAGAACAAGAACAAGAAGAAAATCACAAAGAAGAAGAAGAACAAGAAGAAGACGAAGAAAAACAAGAAGAACAAGAACAAGAAGAACAAGAAAAACAAGAAGAAGAAGAACAAGAAGAAGAAAAAACATGAATAAGAATAACAAGAAGAACAAGAACATGAAGAAGAACAAGAACAAGAAGAAAATCACAAAGAAGAAGAAGAACAAGAAGAAGAAGAACACAAAGAACAAGAACAACAAGAACAAGACAACAAGGAGAACAAGAAAAACACGAAGAACAACAACAAGAACATGAAGAAGAGCATGAAGAAGAAGCAGAAGACGATCCAGGAGGTCTTTAAGGAAACAGAGAAGTGGTAGAAAAACTGTAGAAGTGGCGACAAACACGAGGTTGTACATGGAGACGGTAACCTCATGATGTGAAACAACATGCTACAGAAATAACCGCCGCAAAAGTAAAGTGACTAGCGACAGTGGTGACTTCATGTTCCATATGGAACGAGAAAGAGAAATGAATGAATTAAAAAAACAAAAGACAACTCTGAATTTACTTTGTACCGGATGAAATCACTGGCTCGGCCGCGAGCTGAACCGTTGCTAATGTCAAAAAGTAAACACGCCATTCTAATGAATAAAAATAATTAAGGCAGAACTTTGCTTGACTGTTATAGAGTTTATCTGCACTTGTGTTTTTGTGTACAAGTAACACCTCGTTTTTTCCAAACACATTTTGTTTGTGAATGTCCCTTGATTGAAAGAATCAATTTTAGGAGGCATTACATATTTATTCAGCCAGGTTATGGTGAAACATTTCTAACGGGTGTTGTCGAGGTGTATGTGTTCTCGTGCTGTGAACCCTTGAGGTTGCTTGTTTGATTGTGAGAAACTGTAGTTGCTTCTCCGAATGAGAGGTAAAGGTATTCTCATAGCAGAATGAAGTGTTAAAGGCTCACTATACTTGGTTCAGCTTTAGGAGATGGGGTGATATGTTCCCTTCATATCTACCTTAGCCATTCTCAAGTCAACAGCAGAATCAGGTACCTATTATAGTTAAGTAGCCTGGATTTTCCCGAAAAGCTGTAGCGATTGTTTCAGAACTCACAGATGCAGAGACATTTCGTACCTTGCAAATTCTTATCGCTGCGATGTCAAAATGCTAACGCAGCGACTTACCAGCTGATTCCACTTCAATTCATTTCCACACTCTTTGCTATAAATATAGCAAGCATTATATTTCACTTGGCAGTAATATAGATAGAGTTGGAGGGACAGACAATGATATCAAAATAAGAATACGAAAAGAAAGAGGAGCTTTCATTGCATTGGGAAACATATGGAGAACAAGTGTGACGAAATGGACGACATCTTCACGATCTTTGTTTCTCTTCGGCAGTATCGGTACATTTGTGGTACTGATTTTTATTTGTGTACTTTTAAAAGTACCAATTTCTTCTCATTATCGGCTAAGGAGCAAGTAGTTTGTATATTCAAACATTTGTGACACTCCTTGCAAATAATGTTCATCCTGGCTTGCGGTGAGCAACTGAGATAAGATAGTCGCCGGCGCGTTTAGATTGAAAAGCTGATAAGACGAGATTACTGTCTGTGTGACACAAGTGGGCAGACAAGGGCATCGGACATCTTATTACCATATTTGGGAGACGTGACCGTTGCACAATTTTTCCATGTCGGAAATATTTTGAAAGTACCACACCTGATCTGTTTGATTATGATTGGAGCGTTTATTTAACTCCATAACTAACGAAGGCAGGGAATATAGTCTGACCATTTCGCAGTTTTATTTCACTGTGAATTTCACGCTCGCCAAGACAACATCAGACCTCGCCAGAGTGAAGACTAGATTCATAATTCCTTTTGTTAAGCGTTTCGTTTGTATTTCTATTACCAGTTATTGGTGGCACCATCAAAAAGAACCATTTCTGGGACAAGAAGGGACAAGTGGTTACGCTTTAAGACGGAAGACCAGCTTTGAAGCCTCTCCTAGACTTTCGTGGGAAACGAACTTAACCCAACAAACCTTGACCAGAAACGAATGAACGCAGTGCACAGAAAACCAACATCAGGAGGAGGAGGATCAAAATCGTCACTGGCAGCTAAGTTAACCCATATGCTGTCACTTGAACCTCTTATAAAAAACCACCACCCGAGTGATGAAAATTGTATTTTGTAATTAACTATTATTCCTTTCCTTTAAACTGTTAAACTTAGTGATTTTTTAATTTTGTTATTTGTAATTTTACCAATTTAACTTCCATACAATCATTTAAATGTACTACATGTTTGTCTCAGTCAACGTTACTAAACACGCACTCTAAACAGAGCTATATTAAAATAATAATTCCACTGATTAACTCAGCGGTGGGGGCTTAACGAGCTAGAATAAACCATTGCTTAAATTCTTCACAAAAGTTGTCAGCAGGTTACAGAATTAACGTGCTCAGCAACAGCCAGCATTGTTTTCACTTATCTGAATATCTTGTGAAGACTCCCATGTGATAGAAGCTTTACCACTCTTCTGTCTACATTTTTGCCAAGAGTAATCTTGTGTAAAGATAGACTCCATTGAAGCTTATAATAGATACTCTTGAGTTTTGGCCACTGTTGGACCACTACTGCAAAGCAGGGGAGGCAATACCATCACAACAAGAGAAATCAAGTCCAACACTGTGGTAAAGTGGGATGTTATAAATATTTATAGGGGACTTAGTGTACTGACTGAGATCAGCTGTGAAGGTATCTATATCTAATAAGAGTAGTGTATTATAGATAACCTTACTTGCTTCCACATATGTATACCTCAGTCAGAATTATTCTGGAATAATGTGATGACTACGTTATATGTCTAGGGTATGTGTATGATGAAGTGTAAGTCATAACAACAACAGACAGATAAACAATTTAATTTATTCCAGCACACTTGACAACACTGTGACACTCACATACATAAAACACTCTACGAGGATATCTTAAAGGAGTCACTGATAACTTTTCAAATAACAATATGTATTCAGTGCTGTCATGAATGAATATGTGTCCTGATTCAAATACAAATGGAACCAGGAATCACAATCAATTTTAATTACAAGTTATATGTACAGAATTTCTCAATATGAATCTTGTAGTGACATGTATTTTTAATAGTATCCTATGTGTGTCAGTGGTGTAGTAGTAATATGAGGTAATACTGGTTTTGTTTTGTTCAAGCTCTGTTGGTATTTGTCATCATGACTTCAATAGTTTGTCTTTATTGGAACTAGTATTGGAGATGTTCTCAGTTCCTGATATTAAAACAATTAAATTCCCCTCTTAATTGTATTTTACACTGTCATTTTAAGATGGGGGTACATAATGTTGAGCTCCATGGCCACACTCTCTTATCTTGCGTGATGACTGCAGAAAAAGGCTCCTCTGCTCGATTACTCCAATGAGCTCTGGAGCCACCCCACTGGTTGCTATATGGACCAAGGAGTATGCTGTCCACCTCTGGCTTCAGCAAAGCTCTGACCAGGTGCTGCTCAATAACGTTAAGACCACGGTCCCTGAAAACAAGAAGGATGTACCTTCTACGTCATAACTAATTTATACTCTCTTTCTACACTGAGCACAATACATCACAAACATTGAGTTCAGAGCGTTAGGCCAACTGTCAGCTTCATCTGAAATACTTTATACCAGTATTTCCCTCCCTAATGGTTACTACGCCTCTGCAATTCCAGCATTATTTCTGTCTAATCAATAATCTAGGTGTCAGTGTACTGTTTGGCCATTCCATGAAGTTTTACTTTCCTCCGACACCTTCTGTTCAGGCTGGAGCATTATAGGCTTTACATCATGTTCGCTACTGAACTACACATATATACAGGCATAAATTAACAATTTACATTCCATTTTCATTAAAAGATATTGAATATTTCAAACTTACTGTAAAGTTTCTTTTCTTCTTTCCACTCTGTAAAGTGTCAGTCGGTATGCTCTGTAAGGAAGAGTGGTGTGTTGTTGAGATCAGGCATGCTCCAGTCTACCCAGCTGTAAATGGGTAACTCACCCTAGTCCTGAGTTAGGGAAGGCAAAGGCTCCAGGGGAAGCAGGCCCTAAACTTGGTCACTCCAACCGACGCAGGATGGTGTATGTATGAAGTAGAAGTGCAGAGTGTGATTACCGCGAATGGTGTACTGTTCGTGTGCTGACCAATATAACCACTCATACACATGTGTCTACAAGGCACCAATGCAGACTGCTGGAATCTTTGTTTACTCAATTTATTCAGACGTACACACTGGGACATACGAGTACATCATGGTATGTTGACATATCAATTTGTAGGTATACATAGCAGATCTGAAGTCATGACACATTCAGAAATAATGGGCAGTACATCAAAAGTTCAATGTCATGATATATTATGGCCGCATCCCCCTATCTGACTAAACGCGTCAGTGAAGGCAGATCGGTAAATAACTAAGGTTACTTGACGTCCATAGTTTGTAGCATATATTATGAAACCACGAAAGAGGGTTTCTAGCAAGATTGAGATCTCCCTGTCACTGTCCGATAATAGGATAAATAATCTGTTCTCTTGGCAGTGATCAAAATATATGATGACCGAAATCTAACATGGCTGCCTCCCTGAGTTGTCGTTCACTCATTCATAGGAAGGAGAATATAAGCCAGAGTTAATTTATAATGGGTATATAAATGATTTCATAAATGTTTCCATACAGCTCTACGGTGATCAGGTTAATTCACGTAGCCATAACCGCTGTAGGAAAGTCTGTCATCTTTGTCGATACAACACACGACCCTAGCGATACGAAGCACAATGTTCCATCTAGGTCGAATCGACATGAGATCATCAAAATAGGGTCTGGCAATACATGGAGTCCGAATTATACATTGTACCGTACCTTAGGAGAGTCTCTAACATAAACTATAGTAGAGATACCATCTCCTTTAGAAGAAAACCACTCCATGAATTGTATTTCCTTAAGAATCTACCAGCCCTTTGGAAAATGCGTACCCGCCATTATCACGGTACATCGGAACTCATCACGACTTGTCAAGACAACTCATACTTCCGCTAGACCGGAATAATAAGAATCTAGTCCCTCCTACCCATCCAAAATATACAATATAGGACTGATTCTACTTGTACTAATAATATGTAATACATATGAATTCAGGCCATAACCACAATAAGCAAATTAATATATTTTCTGGCCCTAAAAAATAAGTACAAACGTAAGAGCAATCCATGCGCCGGATCAATATCAAGAACGATTACTCCTATAATCAAAAGTGTGAATCAAACATGGATTCTCTCGCTTTTACCATAGACAGCATTTTCATACACAAATGAATGAATGTCTATATTTTTTTCATATTAAATAGCCATATCGATTTTTGTAATATGTGCGTCAAAATATGCACGCAACACTTACCACAATTCATAGAATAATAAACAGTTTCGTTGACTGGCAATGAATATAGCACAACTGTAGGTTTATTACAAGATGTGGCTACCGCAATGAAACCACGTCCACACATCTTTTCAAAAAAGTACCCCTTCTATTCGTTTCCCATAACAACACAAGATAGTATTTATAGCCCGACCAATCGTGTTTAGTCTTATATTTGTTGCGCTCAAATCAATTTGGAGTTAACATGGTAGGCTATTTCCGTAACGTAAGGTTTTTTCAAACACGTTATAAAAAAATTTTATGAGCAGAAATGATTTCATGCTGTCAGGCACCCCCACTATTTTATTTTGGTTATAATTTGGTAATTCCTAGACTATTTGCGTAACGTTTTACATATTCTTTGTCAGCAAGCCCTAAGGAACCCAAATATACAAATTTAAAAGAGCTAAGTGGCTGCGTTCAAAATATGCAATTTCTTCTACCTCCTGTTTCGAAGATGTGCTGTCTGGGTACTGTAATGTTTTCAAACGTAAACCCATCTAATGTCATCTTTTCTAATAAGCGTTTTCCAGGATTTTAAAACCAAACTCTGGAAAGGTTAGTGTTTTTATCACTGTCCGTCTGAAAAAAAGTTAGTGCATGTGGCCTTACATGCGTGATAGTAGTAATTGTGTATCGCGCGACGCGAGTTTAGTGTTGCATGTGTCCTTGCTTTCATTCGCCCCTCTCTCTTTCTATTTGAGTCCATCTGTTCGTTCGTTTTGGTAACGTAGTATAATTAATGTTAGGATTAATTTAGGTCATTACGCAGTGTGCCTCTCAATGTTTTTCTTAGAAATGCAATACCCGTTTTAATGTGTTGTGGAAACGCTTGTATTTATGCAGTGGCTTATATTTAACGTGGAAACGTTACAATTTGCAGACGAAGCATAAAACAAAGGGGATTTCGAGTACAGTCATTGTGACAGCACTGTTCTTTACCATTTTTCTTTTCTTTATTAAATGTATTTGTTAGGCTTTATATTTACCTGATACTTTATATATGTGGATTAGAATATTTCACGACAAACACGAAAATAAGAATCTTCAACTCAAATGTCAAGTCAGTCCTATTGTATGGCTCTGAGACATGGAGAGCAACAAAAACAACAACCAAAAAGCTACAAACTTTTATAAACGAATGCTTGCGTAGAATAGAAGGACTGAAATGGTATGACAAAGTCACAAATGTGGAATTGATGGCAAGAACCAGACAAGTGTCAGTGGAACAAGAGTTGAGAAGAAGACGATGGCGATGGATATGACACACATTGTGGAGACCTGTTGATAGCATTACAAGGCAGTCCTTGTTCTAGAATCCACAGGGAAAGACAGGCAGAGGTAGACCAAAAGAACACATGGAGAAGAGAACCGTATACAGAGGTGAAAATGATGAGGAAAATATGGAAAGAACTTGAGAGGATGGCACAGGACAGGAAGACTTGGCATGTGTTTGTTGAAGGCCTATGCTCCTCGGGGAGCTAAAGGGTACTGATTGAGTGATTATATTTCCCGTTTGCTCCTTATAGAGCACTGGGACTACCACTGCAGTTGTTGCATGGTTGTATCCCGGCATTCCCGTGCTATTGTTGTCATTTCTGTAGTCATTTTTACATGACGAAGTTGTTGTCACACCCGTGCTTCCTCATATTAGTAGCCTTTTATGACATGCTCAAGAGAGCACTAGTTATATTCTGTCGTTGTTTCATTAAAGACATAGCTACACAAGGCAGGATCAAGAAAAGTCACCATCTAGTACAGAACAGGAAAATTACAATACGTGAACCGATTTTTAAAAGAAAAACTGAAAGGACAATAAGTTACCCAGTGGGAAAACAAATAAATTGGAAAGACGGTGGAAAGAACACGTAGGTCAGACATAAAGTGATCAACACACAACAACAACAAAATAATCCATAAAGAAAAAAAACATCACTTAGTTTAGCTCTATCGTCAGAATACAGACCAATCAATTATTATCACGTGCTTTCAACACACGGTTTGATTTCAGGGCACAGATGTGCACAAACAGATCCTCCACTAAGAAATTGATAAAATGCTAAATAGACATTGTCGTGGCCGACCACAGGAACACGTCTAACACATACACGCCAAACGCACACACCTTACACACACACACACCCAAAGAAAATTGTTATTCTTCCCCAAGGCACATGACAACACATGGGGAAATAAAATTTAAGTTAAGCTGAATCTAAAAACCTCTCTGAGATTTCATTATGAAATAATCATTCTAAAAGATTATATTTAGACTTTCAGATTTGTTAAAAAAAACCTTTAGTAATTACGGTATAAAAATTAAGATGCTAACTGCAGCCAACCCGTAAAAACAGATTTGCATAATGTAACTAAAATTGAAAATATCTTTATGGGCCCACTGAAATATATAATAATATGAAATGCGCTTCTCGGCGGTCAAAGGGACATAACCCCAAAGTTTTGTATGATCATTTTTCGTATGTATGATCACTTTTTGACTGAATGTGTATTTATGTTTTTTAACAGTCAAAGGGACATAACCCGAGTTATCGAGACTACAATTTTTTATGAGTTTACCTTCTCTTGTATAGAGACACGTTCGGTCTATAATTTCTTGAACGAAGCGTGACCATATCTCCTTATTTGGTAGTATCAGTCAACTGTTGTAGATGTCTGAAACCTGTCTTAACGCTTCTGTTCATGACCATAAAAGGCGCGACTGTGTAAGACTTTTAGCTCGAATGTTCTTAGAATTGCTTTGTGTGAATTGATACTCATGTAGATGAGTTCTGCGCATGTCAAAAACTGGGAGTTCGTTCTGTGTGTTCCGCCCAGCTGGGAGTTTAGAAATGGTCTGAGTAGCGAGGGGACGCAACCTGCGTCTTGTGATTTTCTGAGGGAAATACGTTGTCTTTGTGAGTTAGTTAGCTAACTAGACTATTTCCCAGTATTATTCAAGCCTGCCTGGAGGCATATGTTCGTGGTTGATTTCCGAAGAAAGGTAATTCCTCTTGTATCGAACTTTTTGCTATCATCTAGAAGTTCGTCATTTTGTCGCTCCTTGCTCGCCTGTGTGATTCAAAATGGAGAGGTACTTTGACTAGGTTTTTCGCCACCGGTATCTTTATACCTGAACTAGTTATATATATATGGGTCGCTCTAGACCAACAAGACTATTGTCTGTGTTCCAGGATTCGTTATATCAGAGATCACGTCCAAGTCAGATGGTTAGACTTAGAAACGTTATAAAGGTCGGTATGACCTGTATGCCCAGTATGCTATTCACGTGCAGACAGTAAACGGACTTATTGTATACATCTGATCTGCTAGCATCAGAAAGGGAGCATTTATTGTTGTCTATGAACATTGAAGATCTGCAGCTGACACTGTTGCAGAAGTTATATATATTATTTATACAGCTTCACGAACCAGAACTTTATGATATCTGTTTACAATACAACTATTGAGTATTGAATCCTACATGACTATCAGTTAATATGATTTTGAATGCTGCATTCGTTATACTATGCTGGTGATGACATAAATATCATGACTGTTTTGTGGCGTGCAATAAATGGTATAAAACTAAAGCGAAGTTACCATTTCTATGACTCTACACGTCATGTTGCCTGTGGTGTACCCTGTGAACTGTTCTACTGCAACACACACAGCAACATTCTAAATCAGAGAAGACACCTACATCTTGCACTTTAATACCAGGTGTCGATAGGGGTGGCAAGTGGTCGTCAATCTTATAACGGAGCTAACGTACCTGGCATTTTTTCTGGCGCACCATTATCATTTTTGGTG
Organism: Oreohelix idahoensis; assembly: GCA_024509875.1. Lineage (NCBI taxonomy): Eukaryota > Metazoa > Mollusca > Gastropoda > Stylommatophora > Oreohelicidae > Oreohelix > Oreohelix idahoensis. The sequence continues at coordinate 119,888 of JAMPIV010009148.1, read as the reverse complement.
GCCATATGTTGGTTTACTCTGATACCAGCTATCAAGGGGGTCAACAAACCCAGACATCATCATCAAGCTTTCAAATTACAGTTTCAACTCATCACCTTCAATGTTTTGATGAAAGATTTTGAAAGTACCCGGCGTTGCTGAAAGTTGGAAATTGTTGCAAAATACCCGGCGTTGCTCGTCAAGTTGGCAGTTTTCCTGATCTGTTAGGAAGAAGGACAAGTGCCGTAACAACTGTTCCGGTCTCAGACGTACTGTTGCGGGTTCAGAAGGTCAAGTGCCGGTTTGAACAATTTATAACATTCAGAAGGTCAAGTGCTCAAGTCAATTTGTAGAATTCAGAAGGTCAAGTTCAGAAGCTGTTTCCTGTCAGAAGCTCATTTCCTTCGTCATGGCAGTTTACGAGAGCAGATATGGATCAACGTTGGATCATTGTCCTAAGAATGCTGATCACATCCTGTTCTGAACTGTGCTGACGTTGTGGATACATAGAAGTTAAGTGGCCTGTTTTGTTTGTGAACTGTGCCCTTATGTTCTAGCTGAGCCTTCTAAATTCTTTCACACTTTTTGCTATTTGTTACATGTTATATGTTATTTGTATTTGTATATTTATATGTTTATATTTCAGCGGGTTTTCTCGGTTGGGCGGTGTCTTTCAGTAGAAGATACCACGTCACAGAGGTTCTACTGTTAGCGTTTTCGTTAGGGACTGTGCGAATTTCCTACTGTGAAATTTGCTAGCGACAATCGTTGCTATATCTGTTTAGTTGTGACGAGTTGTGCTTTATTTTCGTTTTTTGTATATTTTTTTTTTTTTTCTCTCTTTCTGTTTTTTTAGTTTCGATTTCATTTGTTTGTATTTGTAGGTCTCCTCTTTTCTATTATTCAGTTCTTTACGTAAATTTTTGTGTATACACTGTAGCGTCATTTGTTTGTCATATCTTCGCATTTTGTCATCACATTCTTTGTGATATTTCTTTTTAGTTTCGCTGTTTATTTATTTGACTTATGCGAATGTTTTCGTATTGTTTGATCTTTGTTATTGTTTACATTGACTCTGATCTTTGTTATTGTTTACATTGACTTTGATCTTTGTTGTTGTTTACATTGACTCTGATCTTTGTTGTTGTTTACATTGACTTTGATCTTTGTTATTGTTTACATTGTTGGTGACCTTTGTTATTGTTTACATTGTCTTGTTATTGTTTGCATAGTTCTTGCATAGTTAGCTTTCACTATTGTTACATATATGCTCATGCACTATTGGTCTATAGTGCACTTATCATAACTAACTGGTGGTTTTTTGCTTATGCACTATTGTAGTGCAGTTATGATAAATAACTGATGGTTATGCACTGATTTGGGTAGTGCACTGATAATTAAGAGGTGACTTGTGATATTATTATACATTTGATAATACAAGTTGGTGTCAAGTCTTGTTTCCCACAGAGATTGGAGTAAACATAGTGATTATACAAGCACTTTATTAAGTCTTGTTGCTATTAAGATTGAAATAAGATAATTAATTATTTCAGGTTCTGTACTCACATTTTAGACATCATGTCTACATTTGAGTACTTTATTGAGCAGGGTAAAGCCCTTGGGAAGACAGGTGATAAATTAGAAGAATTTGCGACTGTTCAATATGCCAAGGCATTGAAGTCGGAGGAAAAGAAAATGAAAGAACAAACTGAACAAAAGAGAATAGATGCTGAAAATTTAAAACTGCAGATGCAGGTAGATGAAAAAAGATTACAAATGGAAATGGAAAAACAAAAAAGAGAAGCAGAATCTCAGCAGAAGAGAGACTTGAAAAAGAGGCTGAAAATAAGAGACTTGAAAAAGAGGCTGAAAATAAAAAAAAGAGACTTGAAATAGAGGCTGAAGGCTGAAATAAAAAAAAAAGTTACAGGCTCAGGCTGAAGAAAGAAAGTTACAGGCTGAGGCTGAAGAAAGAAGGTTACAAAGAGAAGCTGATGAGAGAAAAGCAAAAATGGAGCATGAAGAAAAACTCATAGCTTTAGAGTTAGAGAAGTTAAAGTTATTGAACGCTGGTAATGCTAATGATGCAAATAAGGTGTCAGATAAGACTAATGCTAAGGATTTCAAGCTTAATCTACAGCATTTAATCCCTCAATCGATGATATAACATTTTATCTAGATAGATTTGAAAGTGCATGTAATGTGCATAATATAGATAAAACATTATATGTTTATCATCTGTCCAAGATACTTAGAGGTGATGCTTTGACTTTGTTGAGTATGGTAGATGTGCCTGACAAAAACAACTATGAGGTTGTCAGGGCGGCATTGTTAAAGAAGTACCAACTTAACGAGGACGGATATCGTCTTAAATTTAAAAACATGTTACCAGAAACTGGAGTTGAATTCTCTGAATTCATCTCAAGCATACGTCTTACTTTTTTACGATGGATTGAGTTGTCTAAGACAGAAAGTACATTTGAAGCCCTCATGGACTTACTACTTAGAGACAAGGTCATGTCTTCTGTTAATGAAGCTTTTCTTTCTTTTCTTCATGAGCGTAAGCCTAAAAACATAAAAGAAATGGAAGAATACTGTAGCCAGTATGTTACTGCGCATCCGCACATAACCATTAGCAACTCTAAGGTGAAAGAAGGTCTGCCAGTTGCTTCGGCAGCACCTTATGGCCCAAATTTTATGCGTAAATTTCAGGGTAGCCAGCAAAATTTCAATAAAAAGAGTAACCGTAATTATGCCCAGAATCATAGTAATCAATTCCAGGGTGATTCTTCTTCCCAGAACTGGAGACATCCTAATACTACACGTTATTCTACTCCGGTTAACTTTAGAAATTTTCACAAAGGTAATCGGCATAGAGGGAAATATTTTTTGCAGAGACCTCAATACCAAGATAATAGAGGTTCTCAACAGCATAGAGATGGTAATGACAGTTATGGAAACTGGAACTCAAACCAGGATAAAAATTACAGTAGGGACTTTAATGATAATTGCAGAGGCAATAATGGTCGCGGTAGATCGCAACATAAGAGAAAAAATATCAACAGACAAACGCTGTTCAACAAGAATCTCAGGGAGCAGATAAACAGGTTAATAATGATAAAGACCATAATGCTATCGGATGCTCATCTTTTGATTTTGGTAGGGCAAATAAATGTATCCAATGCAGTACTTTATTTGATCCGAAGACCGTTAGTACTCTAAGCTGTGGTCATCCTTTGCCCGCTCTTCCTGCTAATGTTGCTCATGATGGGAGAGGTTCTCTTATATTACATAAGGGGCTTGTAAATAGTAATCCAGTCTCGGTGTTGTTTGATTCTGGATGTACTACTGTCGGCGTTAGGCAATCTCTTGTAGATCCATCCTGTGCTACAGGAAAGGTCATCAAATGTGTCACATTTGGTGGCACGTTGGAAAAATATCCTACTGCCATAATACATATTGCTACTCCTTTCTTCACGGGAGAGGTCCACGCGTGTCTACTTCCAAACCCTATTGCGGACCTTATTATTGGTCGTATTCACGGAGTTAGGGAATGTACCCCACAGCAGATCGCTGTTTGGGAAGAGCAAAACATTGAAGCTACCAATGCGGTGGTCACAAGAGCACATGCTCTGGATCCACCTCAAACTTCATTAACTAATAATGATGAAGTAAATGACCAAGATAGTCACTTGACTATTACACGTGACTCATTTATCAAATTGCAAGAAGAAGATCCTTCTTTACAAAAATTCTTCATTCTAGCAAAAAAAGGTGATCCTAATCAAAATACTAATAGAAAGTCTTGGATTTCTATGAAGAACGGCGTACTTGTACGTATAGTACAAGACTCGACTACGTCCACTCATTCACAAATTCTTGTGCCTAAGAGCATGAGATTGCAAATATTGCAACATGCTCATGACTCGCAATGTGCTGGACATATGGGTTTTTCCCGTACAAAGTCGAGGGTTCTTGCGGCTTTCTTTTGGCCATTTGTGAGCAAGGACATACGAATGTACTGTCGCTCTTGCAAAGTATGTCAGGAGGTCAAATCTAAAGGACCACGACATGCTGCGCCTATCCAGGCTGCTGACATTCCTATTCGCCCTTTTCAAAAAATGGCAATAGATATTATCGGTCCTTTTAGAATTAAGTCAGCTAGAGGACATCAATTTATTCTTACATGTGTCGATATGTGCACACGTTGGCCAGAGGCAATACCTCTCAAGAGCATCTCAACTGCTGATATCGCAGACGCTCTTTGGCTGATATTTTCTCGCTTGGGTTTTCCCGGAGAAATATTGTCAGACCATGGCACTCAACTTATATCAGACACTATGTCACAGGTAATGTCTATGCTACACATTAAAAGGTCTCTCAGCAGTATCTATCACCCAATGTCTAATGGGTTGGTCGAACGTTTAAATAGGACTCTGAAAACTTTACTTGGTAAAATAACTGAGGATCATCCTCAGGATTGGGACAGGGTCTTACCCGCGGCTCTCTTTGCGTATAGAGAGGTCCCCAATGAACATACAGGGTTTTCCCCTTTTGAACTTGTCTTTGGCGCGCAACCGCGCGGCCCTATGTCTTTACTTCACGATCTAATCACTGCCGATAATATTAGCGATGAAACTCAATCTTCTTATGAGTACGTCATTGCTCTTAGGCAAAAGATCATCGAGGCATGCAAACTAGCAACTTCGTCTTCCGAATTTGCTAAAGAAAAGGCAAGGCAGTTTGCAAATAAGAATAGATGTCTACGACAACTTTGTCCAGGTGACAAAGCTCTCGTTCTACTTCCTTCAAGGGAGAACAGACTTCTAATTGCATGGAAAGGTCCATATGCAATAGTCTCCAAAATTTCTGATGTCGACTATGTTGTCGATATTGATGGAAAGCATAAAACTTTCCACATAAATATGCTCACGGAATTTTATGAAAGACCTGACTATTTGCAGCCTATTTTCCAGGCAACGGACAATTCTCAAGCACCTCATGGTCAGTACTCATCTCTGTCAGTTATACAGGATGAGGAAACTACTTTTTCTGATGTCAATCTTCCTCTTTCTATGGTCCCACTTTATTCTACGGAATCTTGGAAAAACGTGACCGTTTCTCCAAATCTTTCCGCTGAGGAACATCGACAAGTTTCTTCGATGTTGCAAACATTTCAGGATGTTCTTACAGACATCCCGGGACACACACATGTCATTGAACATGACATTGTGCTAACTGATCATAATCCTATCAGAGTCAGACCCTATCCAATACCTATCCATTTCCAGTCTCAAGTCGAAAAAGAATTGGATGAAATGATACGTTTGGAAATCATTGAACCATCCACTTCAGCATACTCTTCGTCTATGGTTATTGTTCGAAAGAAGGATAATAACATTCGCATTTGCGTAGATTATCGCAAATTGAACCAAGTTACGAAGTTCGATGCTGAACCTATGCCTTCATTAGAAGAGCTACTCAATAAACTTTCTAATTCTAGATTCTTTACCAAACTAGATTTGTCTAAAGGTTATTGGCAAGTCCCGCTAACTGAACGTGCCAAACCTTTTACAGCTTTTTCTACACCTAGGGGTTTATTCCAATGGAATTTCATGCCTTTTGGTCTTATGAATGCCCCTGCTACATTCGTACGCATGATGCGGCGAATTCTCGCATATCGTACAGATGTCATAGCATACCTAGATGATATCTGTCTATTCAGTGATTCCTGGGAAGATCACTATTTGGGTTTATACGAATTACTGTCTACTCTTCGCGAGTATAACTTGACTGCAAAACCCTCTAAAGCCTTTATAGGATTTAGTGAGATTTCTTTCCTAGGTCATCGTGTTGGTCGTGGTCTTTTAAAGACAGAGGACCACAATGTTTCAAAAATACTTAACATTTCGGTCCCTAAGACGAAGAAACAAGTAAGGAGTCTATTAGGTTTGATCCAATTCTACGGACGATTCATTCCGAATCTGTCCTCCATTATGGCACCGCTTTCTACTTTATTGAAGAAAGGGTCGCCTAATCTGATCCGCTGGTCTAAAGAATGTCAATCCTCATTGGACCAGGTTAAAGCCCTATTTTCATCTCCACCTATTCTTAGGTTACCTACTATTGAGAAGACTTTTGTTCTTCGAAGTGACGCCTCGTCAACTGGGATTGGGGCGGCACTAATGCAGGAGTATTCTGATACTCTGCATCCGGTGATGTATATCTCTAGGAAATTAAATGCTGCAGAAAAGAATTACTCGGTTTTAGACCGTGAGTTATTGGCTATGGTATGGTCTATTCTGAAGTTACAAAGATTTCTTCTAGGCGCACATTTCATTGTGGAAACCGACCAGAAAGCGCTTACTGCTATTCAGAGCAAAAACTTGAAGAGCTCGAGGTCCACTCGTTATGCCATAGCTCTTCAACCATTTCATTTCTCGGTTCGAGCTATCCGTGGTTCGGACAATGTAATGGCAGACATTCTGTCCAGATGCCCACACGATTCCACATGATTCTTCTGTCATATATATATATATATATTTCCTGATATACAGTCCAATATTATAATGACATGTTAGTAGATTTTTTCTCACTTTTTTTTTGAGGGAAATTTATAACATTGTACCATGTAATTATCTAAGAAGGCTTAGTTAGTGATATACGGGCCAAAAGATCACTCGGCCACATTTACATAATATATATTTGCATAATTGTATTAAGAGATTTACCAGTTGTCTTTAAGATTTGTGTTATTGATATTTTCGCAGCACATCATTGAAGTCTGCGAGATTATGTCCATTGTGGAACTTTGAGGATATCAAGTCCTGTCCTAGATTGGGAGCGGATGATGTCCACATCTTCTATTGCTTGTTTATGTCAACAAAGAACAACATTGTATTACTTATTAATTACTGATGCATTATATAATGTAATAAAATAGTGCGGTATATTAATATATTACACCGCTGTTTGCACAACACATTATATGATATCATAATAATATATTTAATTTCATATATTGGTATGAGAGTAATTTGACTTTTATTATGATGTTGCCATCATTGTGGCTTGTGTTGGTGGCACCTTCCTGGAATATATACGCGAATACTTAGATAAATTTTTTCTCTAAGGACCTGGGATATGATCTCAGTTTCGCTCCATGTGTTGAGCTAGTTTGTTAGGTATATATCCGCGCATCATACGTGCGTTAGGAGCCTAGATTTTTCCGGCTCCAGGATTTAAAAAAAAAAAAAAATGTTTCATTTTTTTTCCCCGGGAGGGTGCGGTAATGTTACGCACAAATAATTACTTTTTCCAAAGTCTTTGTATGATCATTTTTCGTATGTATGATCATTTTTTGACTGAAGTGTGTATTATGTTTTTTTACAGTCAAAGGGACATAACCCGAGTTATCGAGACTACAATTTTTTAGAAGTTTGCCTTCTCTTGTATAGAGACACGTTCGGTCTATAATTTCTTGAACGAAGCGTGACCATATCTCCTTATTTGGTAGTATCAGTCAACTGTTGTAGATGTCTGAAACCTGTCTTAACGCTTCTGTTCATGACCATAAAAGGCGCGACTGTGTAAGACTTTTAGCTCGAATGTTCTTAGAATTGCTTTGTGTGAATTGATACTCATGTAGATGAGTTCTGCGCATGTCAAAAACTGGGAGTTCGTTCTGTGTGTTCCGCCCAGCTGGGAGTTTAGAAATGGTCTGAGTAGCGAGCGGACGCAACCTGCGTCTTGTGATTTTCTGAGGGAAATACGTTGTCTTTGTGAGTTAGTTAGCTAACTAGACTATTTCCCAGTATTATTCAAGCCTGCCTGGAGGCATATGTTCGTGGTTGATTTCCGAAGAAAGGTAATTCCTCTTGTATCGAACTTTTTGCTATCATCTAGAAGTTCGTCATTTTGTCGCCTTTTTGCTCGCCTGTGTGATTCAAAATGGAGAGGTACTTTGACTAGGATTTTCGCCACCGGTATCTTTATACCTGAACTAGTTATGTATATATGGGTCGCTCTAGACCAACAAGACTATTGTCTGTGTTCCAGGATTCGTTATATCAGAGATCACGTCCAAGTCAGATGGTTAGACTTAGAAACGTTATAAAGGTCGGTATGACCTATATGCCCAGTATGCTATTCACGTGCAGACAGTAAACGGACTTATTGTATACATCTGATCTGCTAGCATCAGAAAGGGAGCATTTATTGTTGTCTATGAACATTGAAGATCTGCAGCTGACACTGTTGCAGAAGTTATATATATATTATTTATACAGCTTCACGAACCAGAACTTTATGATATCTGTTTACAATACAACTATTGAGTATTGAATCCTACATGACTATCAGTTAATATGATTTTGAATGCTGCATTCGTTATACTATGCTGGTGATGACATAAATATCATGACTGTTTTGTGGCGTGCAATAAATGGTATAAAACTAAAGCGAAGTTACCATTTCTATGACTCTACACGTCATGTTGCCTGTGGTGTACCCTGTGAACTGTTCTACTGCAACACACACAGCAACATTCTAAATCAGAGAAGACACCTACATCTTGCACTTTAATACCAGGTGTCGATAGGGGTGGCAAGTGGTCGTCAATCTTATAACGGAGCTAACGTACCTGGCATTTTTCTGGCGCACCATTATCATTTCAGCTCAAATCCACCCTTATCATTTTTGGTGGCCATAGGTTGGTTTACTCTGATACCAGCTATCAAGGGGGTCAACAAACCCAGACATCATCATCAAGCTTTCAAAATTACAGTTCAACTCACTTCCTTCAAGAAAAGCTACTTTTGATGAAAGATTTTGAAAGTACCCGGCGTTGCTGAAAGTTGGAAATTGTTTCAAAATACCCGGCGTTGCTCGTCAAGTTGGCAGTTTTCCTGATCTGTTAGGAAGAAGGACAAGTGCCGTAACAACTGTTCCGGTCTCAGACGTACTGTTGCGGGTTCAGAAGGTCAAGTGCCGGTTTGAGCAATTTATAACATTCAGAAGGTCAAGTGCTCAAGTCAATTTGTAGAATTCAGAAGGTCAAGTTCAGAAGCTGTTTCCTGTTAGAAGCTCATTTCCTTCGTCATGGCAGTTTACGAGAGCAGATATGGATCAACGTTGGATCATTGTCCTAAGAATGCTGATCACATCCTGTTCTGAACTGTGCTGACGTTGTGGATACATAGAAGTTAAGTGGCCTGTTTTGTTTGTGAACTGTGCCCTTATGTTCTAGCTGAGCCTTCTAAATTCTTTCACACTTTTTGCTGTTTGTTACATGTTATATGTTATTTGTATTTGTATATTTATATGTTTATATTTCAGCGGGTTTTCTCGGTTGGGCGGTGTCTTTCAGTAGAAGATACCACGTCACAGAGGTTCTACTGTTAGCGTTTTCGTTAGGGACTGTGCGAATTTCCTACTGTGAAATTTGCTAGCGACAATCGTTGCTATATCTGTTTAGTTGTGACGAGTTGTGCTTTATTTTCGTTTTTGTATATTTTTTTTTTCTCTCTTTCTTTCTGTTTTTTTTTTAGTTTTGATTTCATTTGTTTGTATTTGTAGGTCTCCTCTTTTCTATTATTCAGTTCTTTACGTAAATTTTTGTGTATACACTGTAGCGTCATTTGTTTGTCATATCTTCGCATTTTGTCATCACATTCTTTGTGATATTTCTTTTTAGTTTCGCTGTTTATTTATTTGACTTATGCGAATGTTTTCGTATTGTTTGATCTTTGTTATTGTTTACATTGACTCTGATCTTTGTTATTGTTTACATTGACTTTGTTCTTTGTTGTTGTTTACATTGACTCTGATCTTTGTTGTTGTTTACATTGACTTTGATCTTTGTTATTGTTTACATTGTTGGTGACCTTTGTTATTGTTTACATTGTCTTGTTATTGTTTGCATAGTTCTTGCATAGTTAGCTTTCTCTATTGTTACATATATGCTCATGCACTATTGGTCTATAGTGCACTTATCATAACTAACTGGTGGTTTTTTGCTTATGCACTATTGTAGTGCAGTTATGATAAATAACTGATGGTTATGCACTGATTTGTGTAGTGCACTGATAATTAAGAGGTGACTTGTGATATTATTATACATTTGATAATACAAGTTGGTGTCAAGTCTTGTTTCCCACAGAGATTGGGTTAAACATAGTGATTATACAAGCACTTTATTAAGTCTTGTTGCTATTAAGATTGAAATAAGATAATTAATTATTTCAGGTTCTGTACTCACATTTTAGACATCATGTCTACATTTGAGTACTTTATTGAGCAGGGTAAAGCCCTTGGGAAGACTGGTGATAAATTAGAAGAATTTGCGACTGTTCAATATGCCAAGGCATTGAAGTCGGAGGAAAAGAAAATGAAAGAACAAACTGAACAAAAGAGAATAGATGCTGAAAATTTAAAACTGCAGATGCAGGTAGATGAAAAAAGATTACAAATGGAAATGGAAAAACAAAAAAGAGAAGCAGAATCTCAGGAGAAGAGGCTTGAAAAAGAAGCTGAAAATAAGAGACTTGAAATAGAGGTTGAAGAAAAAAAGACTTGACAGGCTCAGGCTGAAGAAAAAAAAAATACAGGCTCAGGCTGAAGAAAGAAAGTTACAGGCTGAGGCTGAAGAAAGAAGGTTACAAAGAGAAGCTGATGAGAGAAAAGCAAAAATGGAGCATGAAGAAAAACTCTTAGCTTTAGAGTTAGAGAAGTTAAAGTTATTGAACACTGGTAATGCTAATGATGCAAATAAGGTGTCAGATAAGACTAATGCTAAGGATTTCAAGCTTAATCTACCAGCATTTAATCCCTCAATCGATGATATAACATTTTATCTAGATAGATTTGAAAGTGCATGTAATGTGCATAATATAGATAAAACATTATATGTTTATCATCTGTCCAAGATACTTAGAGGTGATGCTTTGACTTTGTTGAGTATGGTAGATGTGCCTGACAAAAACAACTATGAGGTTGTCAGGGCGGCATTGTTAAAGAAGTACCAACTTAACGAGGACGGATATCGTCTTAAATTTAAAAACATGTTACCAGAAACTGGAGTTGAATTCTCTGAATTCATCTCAAGCATACGTCTTACTTTTTTACGATGGATTGAGTTGTCTAAGACAGAAAGTACATTTGAAGCCCTCGTGGACTTACTACTTAGAGACAAGGTCATGTCTTCTGTTAATGAAGCTTTTCTTTCTTTTCTTCATGAGCGTAAGCCTAAAAACATAAAAGAAATGGAAGAATACTGTAGCCAGTATGTTACTGCGCATCCGCACATAACCATTAGCAACTCTAAGGTGAAAGAAGGTCTGCCAGTTGCTTCGGCAGCACCTTATGGCCCAAATTTTATGCGTAAATTTCAGGGTAGCCAGCAAAATTTCAATAAAAAGAGTAACCGTAATTATGCCCAGAATCATAGTAATCAATTCCAGGGTGATTCTTCTTCCCAGAACTGGAGACATCCTAATACTACACGGTATTCTACTCCGGTTAACTTTAGAAATTTTCACAAAGGTAATCAGCATAGAGGGAAATATTTTTTGCAGAGACCTCAATACCAAGATAATAGAGGTTCTCAACAGCATAGAGATGGTAATGACAGTTATGGAAACTGGAACTCAAACCAGGATAAAAATTACAGTAGGGACTTTAATGATAATTGCAGAGGCAATAATGGTCGCGGTAGATCGCAACATAAGAGAAAAAGATATCAACAGACAAACTCTGTTCAACAAGAATCTCAGGGAGCAGATAAACAGATTAATAGTGATAAAGACCATAATGCTATCGGATGCTCATCTTTTGATTTTGGTAGGGCAAATAAATGTATCCAATGCAGTACTTTATTTGATCCGAAGACCGTTAGTACTCTAAGCTGTGGTCATCCTTTGCCCGCTCTTCCTGCTAATGTTGCTCATGATGGGAGAGGTTCTCTTATATTACATAAGGGGCTTGTAAATAGTAATCCAGTCTCGGTGTTGTTTGATTCTGGATGTACTACTGTCGGCGTTAGGCAATCTCTTGTAGATCCATCCTGTGCTACAGGAAAGGTCATCAAATGTGTCACATTTGGTGGCACGTTGGAAAAATATCCTACTGCCATAATACATATTGCTACTCCTTTCTTCACGGGAGAGGTCCACGCGTGTCTACTTCCAAACCCTATTGCGGACCTTATTATTGGTCGTATTCACGGAGTTAGGGAATGTACCCCACAGCAGATCGCTGTTTGGGAAGAGCAAAACATTGAAGCTACCAATGCGGTGGTCACAAGAGCACATGCTCTGGATCCACCTCAAACTTCATTAACTAATAATGATGAAGTAAATGACCAAGATAGTCACTTGACTATTACACGTGACTCATTTATCAAATTGCAAGAAGAAGATCCTTCTTTACAAAAATTCTTCATTCTAGCAAAAAAAGGTGATCCTAATCAAAATACTAATAGAAAGTCTTGGATTTCTATGAAGAACGGCGTACTTGTACGTATAGTACAAGACTCGACTACGTCCACTCATTCACAAATTCTTGTGCCTAAGAGCATGAGATTGAAAATATTGCAACATGCTCATGACTCGCAATGTGCTGGACATATGGGTTTTTCCCGTACAAAGTCGAGGGTTCTTGCGGCTTTCTTTTGGCCATTTGTGAGCAAGGACATACGAATTTACTGTCGCTCTTGCAAAGTATGTCAGGAGGTCAAATCTAAAGGACCACGACATGCTGCGCCTATCCAGGCTGCTGACATTCCTATTCGCCCTTTTCAAAAAATGGCAATAGATATTATCGGTCCTTTTAGAATTAAGTCAGCTAGAGGACATCAATTTATTCTTACATGTGTCGATATGTGCACACGTTGGCCAGAGGCAATACCTCTCAAGAGCATCTCAACTGCTGATATCGCAGACGCTCTTTGGCTGATATTTTCTCGCTTGGGTTTTCCCGGAGAAATATTGTCAGACCATGGCACTCAACTTATATCAGACACTATGTCACAGGTAATGTCTATGCTACACATTAAAAGGTCTCTCAGCAGTATCTATCACCCAGAGAATAATGGGTTGGTCGAACGTTTAAATAGGACTCTGAAAACTTTACTTGGTAAAATAACTGAGGATCATCCTCAGGATTGGGACAGGGTCTTACCCGCGGCTCTCTTTGCGTATAGAGAGGTCCCCAATGAACATACAGGGTTTTCCCCTTTTGAACTTGTCTTTGGCGCGCAACCGCGCGGCCCTATGTCTTTACTTCACGATCTAATCACTGCCGATAATATTAGCGATGAAACTCAATCTTCTTATGAGTACGTCATTGCTCTTAGGCAAAAGATCATCGAGGCATGCAAACTAGCAACTTCGTCTTCCGAATTTGCTAAAGAAAAGGCAAGGCAGTTTGCAAATAAGAATAGATGTCTACGACAACTTTGTCCAGGTGACAAAGCTCTCGTTCTACTTCCTTCAAGGGAGAACAGACTTCTAATTGCATGGAAAGGTCCATATGCAATAGTCTCCAAAATTTCTGATGTCGACTATGTTGTCGATATTGATGGAAAGCATAAAACTTTCCACATAAATATGCTCACGGAATTTTATGAAAGACCTGACTATTTGCAGCCTATTTTCCAGGCAACGGACAATTCTCAAGCACCTCATGGTCAGTACTCATCTCTGTCAGTTATACAGGATGAGGAAACTACTTTTTCTGATGTCAATCTTCCTCTTTCTATGGTCCCACTTTATTCTACGGAATCTTGGAAAAACGTGACCGTTTCTCCAAATCTTTCCGCTGAGGAACATCGACAAGTTTCTTCGATGTTGCAAACATTTCAGGATGTTCTTACAGACATCCCGGGACACACACATGTCATTGAACATGACATTGTGCTAACTGATCATAATCCTATCAGAGTCAGACCTTATCCAATACCTATCCATTTCCAGTCTCAAGTCGAAAAAGAATTGGATGAAATGATACGTTTGGAAATCATTGAACCATCCACTTCAGCATACTCTTCGTCTATGGTTATTGTTCGAAAGAAGGATAATAACATTCGCATTTGCGTAGATTATCGCAAATTGAACCAAGTTACGAAGTTCGATGCTGAACCTATGCCTTCATTAGAAGAGCTACTCAATAAACTTTCTAATTCTAGATTCTTTACCAAACTAGATTTGTCTAAAGGTTATTGGCAAGTCCCGCTAACTGAACGTGCCAAACCTTTTACAGCTTTTTCTACACCTAGGGGTTTATTCCAATGGAATTTCATGCCTTTTGGTCTTATGAACGCCCCTGCTACATTCGTACGCATGATGCGGCGAATTCTCGCATATCGTACAGATGTCATAGCATACCTAGATGATATCTGTCTATTCAGTGATTCCTGGGAAGATCACTATTTGGGTTTATACGAATTACTGTCTACTCTTCGCGAGTATAACTTGACTGCAAAACCCTCTAAAGCCTTTATAGGATTTAGTGAGATTTCTTTCCTAGGTCATCGTGTTGGTCGTGGTCTTTTAAAGACAGAGGACCACAATGTTTCAAAAATACTTAACATTTCGGTCCCTAAGACGAAGAAACAAGTAAGGAGTCTATTAGGTTTGATCCAATTCTACGGACGATTCATTCCGAATCTGTCCTCCATTATGGCACCGCTTTCTACTTTATTGAAGAAAGGGTCGCCTAATCTGATCCGCTGGTCTAAAGAATGTCAATCCTCATTGGACCAGGTTAAAGCCCTATTTTCATCTCCACCTATTCTTAGGTTACCTACTATTGAGAAGACTTTTGTTCTTCGAAGTGACGCCTCGTCAACTGGGATTGGGGCGGCACTAATGCAGGAGTATTCTGATACTCTGCATCCGGTGATGTATATCTCTAGGAAATTAAATGCTGCAGAAAAGAATTACTCGGTTTTAGACCGTGAGTTATTGGCTATGGTATGGTCTATTCTGAAGTTACAAAGATTTCTTCTAGGCGCACATTTCATTGTGGAAACCGACCAGAAAGCGCTTACTGCTATTCAGAGCAAAAACTTGAAGAGCTCGAGGTCCACTCGTTATGCCATAGCTCTTCAACCATTTCATTTCTCGGTTCGAGCTATCCGTGGTTCGGACAATGTAATGGCAGACATTCTGTCCAGATGCCCACACGATTCCACATGATTCTTCTGTCATATATATATATTTCCTGATATACAGTCCAATATTATAATGACATGTTAGTAGATTTTTTCTCACTTTTTTTTTGAGGGAAATTTATAACATTGTACCATGTAATTATCTAAGAAGGCTTAGTTAGTGATATACGGGCCAAAAGATCACTCGGCCACATTTACATAATATATTTGCATAATTGTATTAAGAGATTTACCAGTTGTCTTTAAGATTTGTGTTATTGATATTTTCGCAGCACATCATTGAAGTCTGCGAGATTATGTCCATTGTGGAACTTTGAGGATATCAAGTCCTGTCCTAGATTGGGAGCGGATGATGTCCACATCTTCTATTGCTTGTTTATGTCAACAAAGAACAACATTGTATTACTTATTAATTACTGATGCATTATATAATGTAATAAAATAGTGCGGTATATTAATATATTACACCGCTGTTTGCACAACACATTATATGATATCATAATAATATATTTAATTTCATATATTGGTATGAGAGTAATTTGACTTTTATTATGATGTTGCCATCATTGTGGCTTGTGTTGGTGGCACCTTCCTGGAATATATACGCGAATACTTAGATAAATTTTTTCTCTAAGGACCTGGGATATGATCTCAGTTTCGCTCCATGTGTTGAGCTAGTTTGTTAGGTATATATCCGCGCATCATACGTGCGTTAGGAGCCTAGATTTTTCCGGCTCCAGGATTTAAAAAATAAAAAAAAAAAAAAATGTTTCTTTTTTTTTTTCCCGGGAGGGTGCGGTAATGTTACGCACAAATAATTACTTTTTCCAAAGTCTTTGTATGATCATTTTTCGTATGTATGATCATTTTTTGACTGAAGTGTGTATTATGTTTTTTTTACAGTCAAAGGGACATAACCCGAGTTATCGAGACTACAATTTTTTATGAGTTTGCCTTCTCTTGTATAGAGACACGTTCGGTCTATAATTTCTTGAACGAAGCGTGACCATATCTCCTTATTTGGTAGTATCAGTCAACTGTTGTAGATGTCTGAAACCTGTCTTAACGCTTCTGTTCATGACCATAAAAGGCGCGACTGTGTAAGACTTTTATCTCGAATGTTCTTAGAATTGCTTTGTGTGAATTGATACTCACGTAGATGAGTTCTGCGCATGTCAAAAACTGGGAGTTCGTTCTGTGTGTTCCGCCCAGCTGGGGAGTTTAGAAATGGTCTGAGTAGCGAGCGGACGCAACCTGCGTCTTGTGATTTTCTGAGGGAAATACGTTGTCTTTGTGAGTTAGTTAGCTAACTAGACTATTTCCCAGTATTATTCAAGCCTGCCTGGAGGCATATGTTCGTGGTTGATTTCCGAAGAAAGGTAATTCCTCTTGTATCGAACTTTTTGCTATCATCTAGAAGTTCGTCATTTTGTCGCTCCTTGCTCGCCTGTGTGATTCAAAATGGAGAGGTACTTTGACTAGGTTTTTCGCCACCGGTATCTTTATACCTGAACTAGTTATATATATATATGGGTCGCTCTAGACCAACAAGACTATTGTCTGTGTTCCAGGATTCGTTATATCAGAGATCACGTCCAAGTCAGATGGTTAGACTTAGAAACGTTATAAAGGTCGGTATGACCTGTATGCCCAGTATGCTATTCACGTGCAGACAGTAAACGGACTTATTGTATACATCTGATCTGCTAGCATCAGAAAGGGAGCATTTATTGTTGTCTATGAACATTGAAGATCTGCAGCTGACACTGTTGCAGAAGTTATATATATATTATTTATACAGCTTCACGAACCAGAACTTTATGATATCTGTTTACAATACAACTATTGAGTATTGAATCCTACATGACTATCAGTTAATATGATTTTGAATGCTGCATTCGTTATACTATGCTGATGACATAAATATCATGACTGTTTTGTGGCGTGCAATAAATGGTATAAAACTAAAGCGAAGTTACCATTTCTATGACTCTACACGTCATGTTGCCTGTGGTGTACCCTGTGAACTGTTCTACTGCAACACACACAGCAACATTCTAAATCAGAGAAGACACCTACATCTTGCACTTTAATACCAGGTGTCGATAGGGGTGGCAAGTGGTCGTCAATCTTATAACGGAGCTAACGTACCTGGCATTTTTCTGGCGCACCATTATCATTTCAGCTCAAATCCACCCTTATCATTTTTGGTGGCCATAGGTTGGTTTACTCTGATACCAGCTATCAAGGGGGTCAACAAACCCAGACATCATCATCAAGCTTTCAAAATTACAGTTCAACTCACTTCCTTCAAGAAAAGCTACTTTTGATGAAAGATTTTGAAAGTACCCGGCGTTGCTGAAAGTTGGAAATTGTTTCAAAATACCCGGCGTTGCTCGTCAAGTTGGCAGTTTTCCTGGTCTGTTAGGAAGAAGGACAAGTGCCGTAACAACTGTTCCGGTCTCAGACGTACTGTTGCGGGTTCAGAAGGTCAAGTGCCGGTTTGAGCAATTTATAACATTCAGAAGGTCAAGTGCTCAAGTCAATTTGTAGAATTCAGAAGGTCAAGTTCAGAAGCTGTTTCCTGTTAGAAGCTCATTTCCTTCGTCATGGCAGTTTACGAGAGCAGATATGGATCAACGTTGGATCATTGTCCTAAGAATGCTGATCACATCCTGTTCTGAACTGTGCTGACGTTGTGGATACATAGAAGTTAAGTGGCCTGTTTTGTTTGTGAACTGTGCCCTTATGTTCTAGCTGAGCCTTCTAAATTCTTTCACACTTTTTGCTGTTTGTTACATGTTATATGTTATTTGTATTTGTATATTTATATGTTTATATTTCAGCGGGTTTTCTCGGTTGGGCGGTGTCTTTCAGTAGAAGATACCACGTCACAGAGGTTCTACTGTTAGCGTTTCGTTAGGGACTGTGCGAATTTCCTACTGTGAAATTTGCTAGCGACAATCGTTGCTATATCTGTTTAGTTGTGACGAGTTGTGCTTTATTTTCGTTTTTTGTATATTTTTTTCTCTCTTTCTTTCTGTTTTTAGTTTTGATTTCATTTGTTTGTATTTGTAGGTCTCCTCTTTTCTATTATTCAGTTCTTTACGTAAATTTTTGTGTATACACTGTAGCGTCATTTGTTTGTCATATCTTCGCATTTTGTCATCACATTCTTTGTGATATTTCTTTTTAGTTTCGCTGTTTATTTATTTGACTTATGCGAATGTTTTCGTATTGTTTGATCTTTGTTATTGTTTACATTGACTCTGATCTTTGTTATTGTTTACATTGACTTTGTTCTTTGTTGTTGTTTACATTGACTCTGATCTTTGTTGTTGTTTACATTGACTTTGATCTTTGTTATTGTTTACATTGTTGGTGACCTTTGTTATTGTTTACATTGTCTTGTTATTGTTTGCATAGTTCTTGCATAGTTAGCTTTCACTATTGTTACATATATGCTCATGCACTATTGGTCTATAGTGCACTTATCATAACTAACTGGTGGTTTTTTTGCTTATGCACTATTGTAGTGCAGTTATGATAAATAACTGATGGTTATGCACTGATTTGTGTAGTGCACTGATAATTAAGAGGTGACTTGTGATATTATTATACATTTGATAATACAAGTTGGTGTCAAGTCTTGTTTCCCACAGAGATTGGGTTAAACATAGTGATTATACAAGCACTTTATTAAGTCTTGTTGCTATTAAGATTGAAATAAGATAATTAATTATTTCAGGTTCTGTACTCACATTTTAGACATCATGTCTACATTTGAGTACTTTATTGAGCAGGGTAAAGCCCTTGGGAAGACTGGTGATAAATTAGAAGAATTTGCGACTGTTCAATATGCCAAGGCATTGAAGTCGGAGGAAAAGAAAATGAAAGAACAAACTGAACAAAAGAGAATAGATGCTGAAAATTTAAAACTGCAGATGCAGGTAGATGAAAAAAGATTACAAATGGAAATGGAAAAACAAAAAAGAGAAGCAGAATCTCAGGAGAAGAGACTTCAGGCTGAGGCTGAAAATAAGAGACTTGCAAAAGAGGCTAAGAGACTTGAAATAGAGGTTGAAGAAAAAAAGTTACAAATAGAGCTCAGGCTGAAGAAAAAAAAAGTTTACAGGCTCAGGCTGAAGAAAGAAAGTTACAGGCTGAGGCTGAAGAAAGAAGGTTACAAAGAGAAGCTGATGAGAGAAAAGCAAAAATGGAGCATGAAGAAAAACTCTTAGCTTTAGAGTTAGAGAAGTTAAAGTTATTGAACACTGGTAATGCTAATGATGCAAATAAGGTGTCAGATAAGACTAATGCTAAGGATTTCAAGCTTAATCTACCAGCATTTAATCCCTCAATCGATGATATAACATTTTATCTAGATAGATTTGAAAGTGCATGTAATGTGCATAATATAGATAAAACATTATATGTTTATCATCTGTCCAAGATACTTAGAGGTGATGCTTTGACTTTGTTGAGTATGGTAGATGTGCCTGACAAAAACAACTATGAGGTTGTCAGGGCGGCATTGTTAAAGAAGTACCAACTTAACGAGGACGGATATCGTCTTAAATTTAAAAACATGTTACCAGAAACTGGAGTTGAATTCTCTGAATTCATCTCAAGCATACGTCTTACTTTTTTACGATGGATTGAGTTGTCTAAGACAGAAAGTACATTTGAAGCCCTCGTGGACTTACTACTTAGAGACAAGGTCATGTCTTCTGTTAATGAAGCTTTTCTTTCTTTTCTTCATGAGCGTAAGCCTAAAAACATAAAAGAAATGGAAGAATACTGTAGCCAGTATGTTACTGCGCATCCGCACATAACCATTAGCAACTCTAAGGTGAAAGAAGGTCTGCCAGTTGCTTCGGCAGCACCTTATGGCCCAAATTTTATGCGTAAATTTCAGGGTAGCCAGCAAAATTTCAATAAAAAGAGTAACCGTAATTATGCCCAGAATCATAGTAATCAATTCCAGGGTGATTCTTCTTCCCAGAACTGGAGACATCCTAATACTACACGGTATTCTACTCCGGTTAACTTTAGAAATTTTCACAAAGGTAATCAGCATAGAGGGAAATATTTTTTGCAGAGACCTCAATACCAAGATAATAGAGGTTCTCAACAGCATAGAGATGGTAATGACAGTTATGGAAACTGGAACTCAAACCAGGATAAAAATTACAGTAGGGACTTTAATGATAATTGCAGAGGCAATAATGGTCGCGGTAGATCGCAACATAAGAGAAAAAGATATCAACAGACAAACTCTGTTCAACAAGAATCTCAGGGAGCAGATAAACAGATTAATAGTGATAAAGACCATAATGCTATCGGATGCTCATCTTTTGATTTTGGTAGGGCAAATAAATGTATCCAATGCAGTACTTTATTTGATCCGAAGACCGTTAGTACTCTAAGCTGTGGTCATCCTTTGCCCGCTCTTCCTGCTAATGTTGCTCATGATGGGAGAGGTTCTCTTATATTACATAAGGGGCTTGTAAATAGTAATCCAGTCTCGGTGTTGTTTGATTCTGGATGTACTACTGTCGGCGTTAGGCAATCTCTTGTAGATCCATCCTGTGCTACAGGAAAGGTCATCAAATGTGTCACATTTGGTGGCACGTTGGAAAAATATCCTACTGCCATAATACATATTGCTACTCCTTTCTTCACGGGAGAGGTCCACGCGTGTCTACTTCCAAACCCTATTGCGGACCTTATTATTGGTCGTATTCACGGAGTTAGGGAATGTACCCCACAGCAGATCGCTGTTTGGGAAGAGCAAAACATTGAAGCTACCAATGCGGTGGTCACAAGAGCACATGCTCTGGATCCACCTCAAACTTCATTAACTAATAATGATGAAGTAAATGACCAAGATAGTCACTTGACTATTACACGTGACTCATTTATCAAATTGCAAGAAGAAGATCCTTCTTTACAAAAAATTCTTCATTCTAGCAAAAAAAGGTGATCCTAATCAAAATACTAATAGAAAGTCTTGGATTTCTATGAAGAACGGCGTACTTGTACGTATAGTACAAGACTCGACTACGTCCACTCATTCACAAATTCTTGTGCCTAAGAGCATGAGATTGCAAATATTGCAACATGCTCATGACTCGCAATGTGCTGGACATATGGGTTTTTCCCGTACAAAGTCGAGGGTTCTTGCGGCTTTCTTTTGGCCATTTGTGAGCAAGGACATACGAATTTACTGTCGCTCTTGCAAAGTATGTCAGGAGGTCAAATCTAAAGGACCACGACATGCTGCGCCTATCCAGGCTGCTGACATTCCTATTCGCCCTTTTCAAAAAATGGCAATAGATATTATCGGTCCTTTTAGAATTAAGTCAGCTAGAGGACATCAATTTATTCTTACATGTGTCGATATGTGCACACGTTGGCCAGAGGCAATACCTCTCAAGAGCATCTCAACTGCTGATATCGCAGACGCTCTTTGGCTGATATTTTCTCGCTTGGGTTTTCCCGGAGAAATATTGTCAGACCATGGCACTCAACTTATATCAGACACTATGTCACAGGTAATGTCTATGCTACACATTAAAAGGTCTCTCAGCAGTATCTATCACCCAATGTCTAATGGGTTGGTCGAACGTTTAAATAGGACTCTGAAAACTTTACTTGGTAAAATAACTGAGGATCATCCTCAGGATTGGGACAGGGTCTTACCCGCGGCTCTCTTTGCGTATAGAGAGGTCCCCAATGAACATACAGGGTTTTCCCCTTTTGAACTTGTCTTTGGCGCGCAACCGCGCGGCCCTATGTCTTTACTTCACGATCTAATCACTGCCGATAATATTAGCGATGAAACTCAATCTTCTTATGAGTACGTCATTGCTCTTAGGCAAAAGATCATCGAGGCATGCAAACTAGCAACTTCGTCTTCCGAATTTGCTAGAGAAAAGGCAAGGCAGTTTGCAAATAAGAATAGATGTCTACGACAACTTTGTCCAGGTGACAAAGCTCTCGTTCTACTTCCTTCAAGGGAGAACAGACTTCTAATTGCATGGAAAGGTCCATATGCAATAGTCTCCAAAATTTCTGATGTCGACTATGTTGTCGATATTGATGGAAAGCATAAAACTTTCCACATAAATATGCTCACGGAATTTTATGAAAGACCTGACTATTTGCAGCCTATTTTCCAGGCAACGGACAATTCTCAAGCACCTCATGGTCAGTACTCATCTCTGTCAGTTATACAGGATGAGGAAACTACTTTTTCTGATGTCAATCTTCCTCTTTCTATGGTCCCACTTTATTCTACGGAATCTTGGAAAAACGTGACCGTTTCTCCAAATCTTTCCGCTGAGGAACATCGACAAGTTTCTTCGATGTTGCAAACATTTCAGGATGTTCTTACAGACATCCCGGGACACACACATGTCATTGAACATGACATTGTGCTAACTGATCATAATCCTATCAGAGTCAGACCTTATCCAATACCTATCCATTTCCAGTCTCAAGTCGAAAAAGAATTGGATGAAATGATACGTTTGGAAATCATTGAACCATCCACTTCAGCATACTCTTCGTCTATGGTTATTGTTCGAAAGAAGGATAATAACATTCGCATTTGCGTAGATTATCGCAAATTGAACCAAGTTACGAAGTTCGATGCTGAACCTATGCCTTCATTAGAAGAGCTACTCAATAAACTTTCTAATTCTAGATTCTTTACCAAACTAGATTTGTCTAAAGGTTATTGGCAAGTCCCGCTAACTGAACGTGCCAAACCTTTTACAGCTTTTTCTACACCTAGGGGTTTATTCCAATGGAATTTCATGCCTTTTGGTCTTATGAACGCCCCTGCTACATTCGTACGCATGATGCGGCGAATTCTCGCATATCGTACAGATGTCATAGCATACCTAGATGATATCTGTCTATTCAGTGATTCCTGGGAAGATCACTATTTGGGTTTATACGAATTACTGTCTACTCTTCGCGAGTATAAACTTGACTGCAAAACCCTCTAAAGCCTTTATAGGATTTAGTGAGATTTCTTTCCTAGGTCATCGTGTTGGTCGTGGTCTTTTAAAGACAGAGGACCACAATGTTTCAAAAATACTTAACATTTCGGTCCCTAAGACGAAGAAACAAGTAAGGAGTCTATTAGGTTTGATCCAATTCTACGGACGATTCATTCCGAATCTGTCCTCCATTATGGCACCGCTTTCTACTTTATTGAAGAAAGGGTCGCCTAATCTGATCCGCTGGTCTAAAGAATGTCAATCCTCATTGGACCAGGTTAAAGCCCTATTTTCATCTCCACCTATTCTTAGGTTACCTACTATTGAGAAGACTTTTGTTCTTCGAAGTGACGCCTCGTCAACTGGGATTGGGGCGGCACTAATGCAGGAGTATTCTGATACTCTGCATCCGGTGATGTATATCTCTAGGAAATTAAATGCTGCAGAAAAGAATTACTCGGTTTTAGACCGTGAGTTATTGGCTATGGTATGGTCTATTCTGAAGTTACAAAGATTTCTTCTAGGCGCACACTTCATTGTGGAAACCGACCAGAAAGCGCTTACTGCTATTCAGAGCAAAAACTTGAAGAGCTCGAGGTCCACTCGTTATGCCATAGCTCTTCAACCATTTCATTTCTCGGTTCGAGCTATCCGTGGTTCGGACAATGTAATGGCAGACATTCTGTCCAGATGCCCACACGATTCCACATGATTCTTCTGTCATATATATATATTTCCTGATATACAGTCCAATATTATAATGACATGTTAGTAGATTTTTTCTCACTTTTTTTTTTTGAGGGAAATTTATAACATTGTACCATGTAATTATCTAAGAAGGCTTAGTTAGTGATATACGGGCCAAAAGATCACTCGGCCACATTTACATAATATATTTGCATAATTGTATTAAGAGATTTACCAGTTGTCTTTAAGATTTGTGTTATTGATATTTTCGCAGCACATCATTGAAGTCTGCGAGATTATGTCCATTGTGGAACTTTGAGGATATCAAGTCCTGTCCTAGATTGGGAGCGGATGATGTCCACATCTTCTATTGCTTGTTTATGTCAACAAAGAACAACATTGTATTACTTATTAATTACTGATGCATTATATAATGTAATAAAATAGTGCGGTATATTAATATATTACACCGCTGTTTGCACAACACATTATATGATATCATAATAATATATTTAATTTCATATATTGGTATGAGAGTAATTTGACTTTTATTATGATGTTGCCATCATTGTGGCTTGTGTTGGTGGCACCTTCCTGGAATATATACGCGAATACTTAGATAAATTTTTTCTCTAAGGACCTGGGATATGATCTCAGTTTCGCTCCATGTGTTGAGCTAGTTTGTTAGGTATATATCCGCGCATCATACGTGCGTTAGGAGCCTAGATTTTTCCGGCCCAGGATTTAAAAAAAAAAATGTTTCATTTTTTTTTTCCCGGGAGGGTGCGGTAATGTTACGCACAAATAATTACTTTTTCCAAAGTCTTTGTATGATCATTTTTCGTATGTATGATCACTTTTTGACTGAAGTGTGTATTATGTTTTTTTACAGTCAAAGGGACATAACCCGAGTTATCGAGACTACAATTTTTTTATGAGTTTACCTTCTCTTGTATAGAGACACGTTCGGTCTATAATTTCTTGAACGAAGCGTGACCATATCTCCTTATTTGGTAGTATCAGTCAACTGTTGTAGATGTCTGAAACCTGTCTTAACGCTTCTGTTCATGACCATAAAAGGCGCGACTGTGTAAGACTTTTATCTCGAATGTTCTTAGAATTGCTTTGTGTGAATTGATACTCACGTAGATGAGTTCTGCGCATGTCAAAAAACTGGGAGTTCGTTCTGTGTGTTCCGCCCAGCTGGGGAGTTTAGAAATGGTCTGAGTAGCGAGCGGACGCAACCTGCGTCTTGTGATTTTCTGAGGGAAATACGTTGTCTTTGTGAGTTAGTTAGCTAACTAGACTATTTCCCAGTATTATTCAAGCCTGCCTGGAGGCATATGTTCGTGGTTGATTTCCGAAGAAAGGTAATTCCTCTTGTATCGAACTTTTTGCTATCATCTAGAAGTTCGTCATTTTGTCGCTCCTTGCTCGCCTGTGTGATTCAAAATGGAGAGGTACTTTGACTAGGTTTTTCGCCACCGGTATCTTTATACCTGAACTAGTTATATATATATATGGGTCGCTCTAGACCAACAAGACTATTGTCTGTGTTCCAGGATTCGTTATATCAGAGATCACGTCCAAGTCAGATGGTTAGACTTAGAAACGTTATAAAGGTCGGTATGACCTGTATGCCCAGTATGCTATTCACGTGCAGACAGTAAACGGACTTATTGTATACATCTGATCTGCTAGCATCAGAAAGGGAGCATTTATTGTTGTCTCTATGAACATTGAAGATCTGCAGCTGACACTGTTGCAGAAGTTATATATATTATTTATACAGCTTCACGAACCAGAACTTTATGATATCTGTTTACAATACAACTATTGAGTATTGAATCCTACATGACTATCAGTTAATATGATTTTGAATGCTGCATTCGTTATACTATGCTGGTGATGACATAAATATCATGACTGTTTTGTGGCGTGCAATAAATGGTATAAAACTAAAGCGAAGTTACCATTTCTATGACTCTACACGTCATGTTGCCTGTGGTGTACCCTGTGAACTGTTCTACTGCAACACACACAGCAACATTCTAAATCAGAGAAGACACCTACATCTTGCACTTTAATACCAGGTGTCGATAGGGGTGGCAAGTGGTCGTCAATCTTATAACGGAGCTAACGTACCTGGCATTTTTCTGGCGCACCATTATCATTTCTCTAGGCAATTTTTACATTCAGTAGTTTGCCATTGCTTTCTGAACGGTACGGCGCTTATACCATTGTTAAAAATCCACACAAAGCGATCTGCTACCAAACCGCCTGCAGCAGGTTTCGAACCAGGTATATCTGGATTATGAAACTGCGTTCATATCCATTAGGCCACAGACGCCGACTAACCAAATACTTGAAAACTGATTCGTTAATTTAGCAGATTCCTAGTCACTTGCTAGCTTTTACAACGTTTATTATGTCAAGTCTATTTT
This sequence comes from Oreohelix idahoensis, assembly GCA_024509875.1. Classification (NCBI taxonomy): domain Eukaryota; kingdom Metazoa; phylum Mollusca; class Gastropoda; order Stylommatophora; family Oreohelicidae; genus Oreohelix; species Oreohelix idahoensis. Next base: position 93,597 of record JAMPIV010009148.1, on the reverse strand, counting down.
TAATATTTGTTACGTTCATATTAAATTCTAAGGTGTCAATAATAAATACTTGAAGTTTTTGTGGTTTAACATTTTTTAAAGGATAGTGTAACCAGCGCCATGCCCAACCCTTCTTATTTCCTTTTAACGACACGCTTGGAAGAGTGTGTGTGTATATATATATATATATATATATATATATATATATATATATATATATATATATATATATATATATATATATATATATATATATATATATATAACTGTTATCATATATTATATATAAATTAATATACCATTATTTTAAATTTTTGAACTATTTAAATTTTCTTTGTAATTGTGTTTGCTATTTCTGTTTTCCTTTACACAACTGCTCTTTGTTAATTGTAATTTATTACGCGCACAAGAAATTTCTCGACCTTCAACTACGTGTTAATAACAGATATGCGTATCCACGATCCAACTTGCTAGATCACACTTGAATAGCATGTCATATATCTCGTATTCAACCCCATATCATAAATGTTGCTCCAGTATAGAATTATAATATAGAAAACACTAAGATACATCTCAAACTATTACTTGCAGCAACGTCTATCAATACAAACTAATCATCAAATCCCAATTTATATCTCCTAACCATAAATTCGTGTGACAATCATAACTAACATATTTGTGCTAAACTACTACCTCCATCATGTACACACTATATCCCCTAAACACCCACACATGTTCGCTGTCTCACAGTATCATTACCCATGTTATTACCACAACATTCTGACAAACGAGAAAAACTAACTTCTCATACCCTCTCATCTAGATCTGTAAAGATTCCTTTGCACTGTGTAGTAGTTACATCCTAACTATGCTCGTGTAAATCACACTCATATCTGACATAAATCATGATCTGATACACAGTGTGTGACAATCTTGATCTTCTACTCCTGTCCGTGTTATCCGAAACCCCTGTGTACAAAGAACCCTCGACCAGTCGTCCTGTTCATCTATCACTTTATCTTTGCAATTGTCAATCTCCACTCCTCTGTACCCTCAATGACAACATACCTAAAACATACCATCTCTCGCCTGTTCCTCCCTGTGTACCATTACTCTCCACTCTCTCTCTGTGTGACACCACCTCTCCCACACTTATCTGTCGAACTTCCAATGTCCTGTCTGACATCACTCCGGTGAAATCCATAAGACACATGTTCTAGTAAATGTCCCAGTCTGTTCCTATACCTACAAACCCTGTCGTATTATACATCTCATCTACTACAGAACCTAACATCCCAACATAGTAACTACAATCCCAAAAACAACACACTCACACTCATCATAGAAATTAAAAAAGAGAACCATAGGACCATCTCTATAGATAACTTTCAAAATACAAATTAACTAGACTATCACTCGCTCTCCTTCACTCGCCTCTCAGTCCATGTAATCCCGACCCGACTCTCTATCTCAAGTTTCTAGTTCAAACTCCCATTCCCTTGAACTGTAACACAACCCACCGCGCTGTCAGTTAAGCTCTCTATAGTAACCCGACAATCTGTTCCTCATACGCTCATGTGAAAAGCCCATGTATTCGCTACAAAGTAAGACTTCCCTGCCCTGACCCGAAGACCATCCCACGCTGATCGATTGACGTACATCTAAGATCTGTATCTCTGAACAATTCTCCTCTCTCACCACTTCCACTCCCGTGCTCCCTCCCCCTCCACTCGACTGTTGTCGAACATCTCCCCACATCGCCGCATATGCTACCTCACAGCCCTACCCCGACATGCCCAGTAACCATTCACACACGCGATCTACACTCTCACGCACACCCCACCCCCAATATACCTATCCAATACCGCGCCCCTCATTCCACCCTCCCCTACCCACTCCCGCCCTCTACTTCTCAACACCATATACGCATATATCCGTGAACATTCTAAGAGAATTGGTGTCTCCGCAAAGTATAGATATACTAACTACACGTCTGTAGTATGATAGTGCCATCTCTACATTCATATACACTCCTCGCACCAGCAGAACAGCAGTTTCAATACACGCACATATATATTTATCCGAGACATTCTATGTCATGTAAAACCCATGGCACATATTAATATTACTTCGCAGTCATCTAGCGTGTTTTCCACCCACACTCCACACATGTCCCTATTCGCGCGTTCCCACCACTCCCCGCGATGAATTTTACAAATGTCGCCCGTTGTCCATCCATATACGAAGATTCATACCAGTTAATAATACCTATACTCAGTAAAATGACCGTACTCCTCCAATAACAAAACAATTGTCTCATCACAATTGCATCCTTGTGACTCGTGACGTCCAATATTGAACACATCCATAACATCTCTCCTGCACGTCCCATATATATCTGCCCGCCCCCCCCCCACACGCCCCCCCTCTCGCACACACTTACCTTGTGCGCCACCTTCTATTACCCCAACCATGCTCCACCCGATATATATGCTACCCCTACCTCAATCGAGTGCTCCCCAAATACACCCACCTGTTGTGTGCGTACATACACCCCAACACCCTCTCCCGTCACAATTACACAGTCTACAGAACATCTCCAGTTCATCACTCCACTGTCAACTCAGACACCCTCTACCAACCCATGTTCACCATCTCGCACTAACTCTCTCCTTCATAGATCTATTCGACACCCCAATAACCAGTCCACCATCCCCAACTAACCTTACTCAATTCTACACATGTCCACACACTAAATTATAATCATATCACTCTTTCTTCACCTCTCTAAAAGCAATCATCTGTACCATACCACCCCCACTCCCCCACCCCTCCACCAAACCCCCCCCACCCCCCCCCCAATCAAATCCCCCACCACCCACACCACCATATCGCATATATTTCTCGCACTCTCGCACCATCCTACCCCTCACCGCCTATAGAGATCACAAAAGCCCAACACCCCCCACGCCCCGCCCACCCCCACACCCCCCCCCCACACATATATGCTCGCATGCCGACTGTCCCTCTACTCCGCACACTTTAGAGAAGAGCGTGTCTATTACCCAATAATTGTGCATCACACTAAACAAAACACAATTGCATTTGCTTGTTGCCGCTGATCCCAAATCTGACCTCATCATGCACTTCAAACGGCGATGCTCTAGAACTACCGGCCACGCGCCTCAAAGCGTGGAACGCTTCAGACCATTCATGCAGTGCTTAGCTATGTCTCTTACGTAGTTAGTGATACAGTAAGATATAGTATGAATAGAAACAGCCAAACGTGACTCAGCTCCCGATGCCCGAATATTCGATACACCTCAGCGTGCTACATCTACATATCGCTAATATCAAACCGCCACATAGAATGTACTCATGTCTCCTACCCCCCCCCCCCCCACCATCCGTCGTATAACGTGATTCCCCCACACCGAGATTACGCATATCCCACGCCTAATCGCCCACGCGCAGCCACCCCATCGCTATGTTCTGTATCACCCATGCACGCTCATGTCCTACCGTCCACCCATTCCCTATCCTAACCACACACTACATACACACATTCCATACTGAGTAGGTCCCCTTTGTTCAGTGATAAAATCCCCACACATAACCTTTCCCCCTCCTTCGCATCCACCCCTATATCACTATACTTAATCTAACCCCGCCCCCCCCCCCCACCCCCCTGACCCAGATAATACTAACGTGTCCCCCTATGTCACCTCCACAAACTAGTCTTTCTGCACCTACCACCCACTCCTCCCCTACATTAAAAACCAATAAAAGACATAGTCAACTCCGCTCCTGACATCCACCTCCTCTACCAAGAATCAATCCTCCCTCCCATTTAAAAACAAAGTATATATATGACAACACATACCAAACATACAAATTGACTCACATCTGCACAACCCAGACAACGAATCAACCGCGATCCAGACAAAAAAACATCGGCACGGGAAAGAATCTAACCAATACGTACAACACTTCATACCGGCAGCACAAACTCATCCAACATCAACCAACTCGCTAAAGTCCACCATCAGCAACACCCACTCACCCACTGGGGGATCTAAATACCCATCCTAAGAGCGCCGAGTGGGTGTTTTCCCAAAAACCATGTCCCCCAAACCTTCCACCTGCCTCATATATACAGCAGTTCACGCTCGCAATCGTGCACAAGAAAAAAACCACCAACAATGAAAACTAAAAAAACGCTTTTACACGAAAATAATAAAGAAAACACATAGAAAATCAAGTTTTACACCAAATACTCAAAAATGCAACCAAGGTTTAATTTTTTCATAAATAAAAAACTAAAACCTCAGCTGTATCTAAAGAAGTGTCAATATTATGTCACCCCTACATCCCACTTATTAACTAAATACCTAAATTACCAAAAAGAACATAAGATAGAATCCTCTAGCAGGTTTTACCTTTCCCTTATACCACATCTAGCACAGGAATACACCAACTCGAACACGACATAAACACATCATACAAACAAAAATCAAATAACCAACTACGTAACAAAAAAAGTGATGCCATCCCCTGTTCCCAATCGCCATCTGTCTCAGTAGATCCCTCGCATGCCGAACTCTAAATCATTCCTAGCTGCTGTCGTGACCCCGCTACACCTCCCCCTCACCCACCCCCCCCCCCCCCCACTTATAAAATAGCCCCCCCCCCACCTTACACCTCACCCACACTCTGTAAAGAAATACCCACACCCCACGACAAATCACTACCAACCGAAGTTCCTATTATAATCAACCTAAAATAGTTCCCACTCCTCCCCCATATTACACCCCCGCCCCTCCCCTATGTACCCTGCCCATCGCCCCCATGCCTCCGACCCCCCCCCCCCCCCCCAGGCGCATGACCCCAACCATTGCGTCTGACACCCCATCCGCCAACCACCAAAAAAATCGCTATACCACTGACGCCCTAGGCAATGTGACCACCCCGGAGACCCCTCCCTTGTGTGAACCACACCTGTGTCTATACCCTCCCCCCCACCCGATCCCCCCACAGACCACAACACCTACCCCCGATATCACCATACAATTCATCTACAAACACTACATATCTCGTAACGCTCATACCACAAACCACTAAAAAAATCACATGTACCCCCACGTAAGTCAACATCGAACTCGGTTTAAACCAGAGAATCATTACAACAGGTGCCTGTTGTTATTCCCTCCATCATTAGTCTACTTCTATCAAGAACTCACCCAAGTCACATCGACTCCCAAAAACAATCATCCCTATAATTTTACCCCTAAAAAAAAACACAAATATCGCACCATTACAATCAGGGAAGACGCAAGTCTAAAACAAGACAGTACATAACTAAAAAACTCACTGTCCGGGATTCCCATCTTGAAAATCATGCGGAAACGACAAAAGTCAACCACCCCCTCCCCCTTCGTGACGCTGCCTCTCACGACGTGCCCACAACACGAAACCCGCCCGCCCCCAGATTACACACCTCAGCCCTCGACTCCACCAGTGTCAGCCACCCCCCTGCCAGCCGCTCACCCTCCTCTGCAAAAACACTTCTCGCGCCGCTCTGATTCCTCTCCGCTCAACAGCTCAGTCCCCTCCAACACCCACTCCCCCCTTCACTCGCTCCACCGCCCACCTCTGCCCGCCCCCCCCCCTTAACCCCCCCCCCCTCTCCCCACTACACGACCACCTTGCCCCCCCCGCATCACCTCTCAAAACCCCTCCCCTACGTGCTAAAAAACACACCCAAAAAAAAATCGCCGCGACTCTGAAGTCACGAGTAACAACGGTCTGACAAAATCAATGCGCCGATCTCTTAACACCCAATACCGAGAAATTGCAACACACCACACACCCAACACTAGACTCATCCCCGCAGATGTACTCCGTACTCGCCCCCCCTCCCCCCCTGCCCCTGTCAACAAAGTATCCATTCTACCCATGTGCCCTGTGTGACTAAAAATACCGCCCTAGACCAACCCCCCCCGAGCACCCCCCCCCAGTGTCTGACATCCCACCATTACAACCCTACACTCGAACAACATCGCACTTTCCCCCCTCGGCAGTTGGATCAAACCTACCCCAAACCCCTCCCCCGATGCAGGAATGCACTCTACCTTTCCCCCTCTAGATCGTTCGCACACATTCCCCCATAGCTCAAAAAGTCTGTCCTAACCACGTCCATCATTAGTCGCATGTTTAGTCCTAACTATAAAAATCAGGCACCGCACATTAAGACAGGCGTACCTGCTGAGACCACCGTAAAGAAAAAACAACAACAGTAGCATGTTGACCACAGAGTCTTCAAAGTTGTTGGTTGTCTAAATTGCGATGTGTGTAAAAAGAATTATACCAGTCGTGTCCTGCTCAGCACACATTAACCCCACATTAATTATAACTCACTATTCATATTTAATGGCGCTGAGTATTATTTTTAATAATAAATTGATCTATAATTTTTAAACAGTATTAGGTTATAGGGATATATAAATGGCGGTTAAATGACATATTCTTAGATCGTTAAAAAGCATAATGCTTGAAATGGCTGGCCACGCTACTCAAAAAAAAACACACAGATTACGACATAAAATACACTACCCATGTGATAGCCACCAGTGATGTCACTCAATATGACACACAACTATACTCGTGTGCTAGGATAATCAAAACCAAAAAGATTGAAAAAGCTCTCAACACAACTAAAAAAAAAAAGAAAAAAAACAAAGTAGACGTAATAGACACAGACCACACAGGACTCTACCCATGCCCCCACCACTCAAACGAGCTCTGTTACCTCCATCCGAAACAGGATCACGCCTAACCACTGTGCTCCCCCACGCCTTCCCCGACTCACCGCCCCCCCCCTTCCACTCCAATGTCGACTACTCCAGCAGGCGCCGAACCCGCGTAGACCCCCACCCGCACCTCACCCCGTCGTCCCCACTACGCCAATCTCCACCCCTCTTCCTGCCCCCTCCATTGCCACACCCCTCAAGCCCATCAGCGATCAGATAACCCCGCATAGAGTCTGGTCATCCAACAGCATCATTCCTCCTAACGATGTCCCCACCACCCCCCGCCTCACCCTAAATGAATCCCTGAATGAAAGCACACCCCAAGAGCGTTCCCCAGCATACGCCGTACAAAAGAAGCTATACTCCAGTACAACCAACCACGACCTACTACAAAACTCCCTTGATCAAAGTACCGCACACCACTCCAGAGTCGCAATAAGACACCTAATCAATCATAACCCACCCCCGATGAGCTGCAGAAAAACGCTACACCCCGCAGCCCCCCCCCCCTCTTCCACCCGACACGCTGGCCCCAAACCTAGCTCTTCGTACTCAGAATAATAGAATAGAGAAAGTAAAACACGCCCTATTAAGAGCGCCAAAAAACCCCCCCCCCCCCTCAAACCAAAAATCAATAATAATTACCCAAAAATAAACAAAAATCCCCAAAAAAACACGCAACGAGAAAAATCCCTCCACAAACACCCCAACGATCCTAAGAAACAACTTCCCTTAACTGCTCCTTAGCGTCGCTCATCCCCCCCTAAAACACAATAAGCAAACACAACCATCCAAAGAGTCCCGAGTTAAGCCTACACTTACCCCGCCCCCCCCCGCATACCGACACCAGCGCATCAACAACCCCTCACCCTGCCCACACGCTTCCGCGGCCCCCGCGCGCGCCTCTGTAACACACCGCGCTAAGCGCTCTGAGGAGGGGAAGTGGACAACAACTACCACAGATCAATATAAGCAACCACAAAACAAGAATTCACTTGACACGGCCTCCCCGTCATACCTAACCCAACTATCCCCTGCACCACCACCCCAGCTCTCACTCCCCCCAAAACACTGTCTAAACACTGCTGCACCCTATCGACCTTAATAAGAGCGAAGCAACCTATCCCCCTCGCCCCATCCCATAATACCTGACCCCGAGCTAAAAAATACCCTAACTGTCATAAACTCGCGTTCCGCCCAGACCCCCATTACTATCCCAACCAACTCCCCCAAGATATGAACGCACGCCTAACCCATCCAACACGTCAAACTCCCCCACAACCGCAAATCCTGGCAACCTGTTCCCCCCCGTTTCTACCATTGAAACAAAATAGGCAAACTCACCAAAAAAACTCCACTAACGATGAGTCCCCACTAAAGATCTAGATCCCCCCCTCCCCCCCGCCTACTACCCCACCTACGCACCCATTCACACCCCCCCGACTAGTAGCCGACCCCTCCGCACCCCCCACTAAACTAAGGAAAGAAGGAAGATCCCTTAAAAGTCTTTCAGAAAAACTGACCCCGAAAAAACAAAAAGTCACAAAAAAAAAATGCGCCTCTCTCCCAAAAGCACCCCCGCCCCAAAGAGTCCCCTCCCCCTTTCGCCAACACACACTAACCTCTGCCTAACTCCTCCCCCTCAAAGCCCCGATATATTCACTCAAAAAATCTTCCCCCCCTCAAAACTATCCCCGACTGCCCAAAACACACTGGGTTTTTCTCCCACAAAATCAAATAGTACACACCAAATCCCCACACTACCACACCCCCGAAACTCCTGCCAAAATCTCCATCAAACACAATTCCTTCTCCCACCCCCGCACCCCTTTCCTCTTCCTCCCCTCCCGGTCTCGCCCAACTCCCAACCAACGCCGCCCCACCCTACAACTCACCAAAAAAAAAACGCAAATAAAACACTCTTCACAATCCCAAACCAACATGACCAATCAAAAACCCGACCCTCTCCTTACAACCCAGCTGTCCAAAGTCAGCAATTCAAAAACCCGCATCTCACCTCTCCAAAAACTCTACCTCACCCCCCCACACCCAACCCCACCACCAAGCGTAACCCCCCTCCCCAAATCCCGCAACGTATACATCCACAAACTGCTCTCACACCCAAAATAAAGACCGATAATTAATAAACAACAGCCCCTAATCACCGCAAATAACACAATCACTCCTCTAAAAAAAAACAAGCCCCCCCCCTCACCCAATAAAAAACGCCCCCCTTAAAGCTTCTCAGTTCCACCTACAATTCCCATCTCCCCCCCTCCACAATGTCCTGCAAAAAAGACAACGCTTGAAAAAACAGTGCTCCACCACTCCTCCACTTCTCATGTTCTTCTCATCTCACGCTATGCCGCCCCTCCCCTCACACCCCTATGACACTCTACACACCCCCCCCACCGCCCCCCCCCCTCCCTTACCTCCTTTAGTCGACTCTACATTGCCCCATCTCCCCCGGCACCACCCCTGAGACCCCGCCCCCCCCCCCCCCCCTACACTCCCCACTGTACCCCCCCACATACATCACCCCCCCCACACCTATATGCCCTCATACCCCTCCACCACAGTCCCTGACACCCTCACAGAGCCCCCCATACCTCTTGACCACCTACCCCCTTCCCACCACACCCATCCACCTCGCCCCCCCAAACACCCCCCCCCTCCCCCCCCGCCGGTCCTAGAATCCCCCCACCACCCTCCCTCACTAAATCTACCCCACCTAAAAACCTCCCCCCATCACCTTAACTCACCCCCTTTCCCCACCGATATATGCTCGCATCTTCCACTGCCACCCAAGTTATATAGCCTTGTCCCACCCCCCCCCCCTCCAGCTCCCCCCCCTAGAGCCCCACACCCACCCCTTTCGACTTGTCACGCCACCGACCCTGTCCACACCCCAAGTGAAACCCCTCCGTAATCCCCCCTCACCGCCCTCTCCCCCCCCTCCCCACACCCCCCACACCATGTCTTCTGTGTGTATGATTCCTTGTTGTGTTACTCCAGCCAGTCCTCCCCGCCCCACTCACTGTTACCACCCTCATCCAGCCAGCCCCCCCCCGAATCCCGCCCCCCCCCACCACCACACGTTGTTGCCCCATGCCCCGTCCCGCCCCCCCCACCCCTCCCCCCCCCCCGACGCCGACCCCCCTGCCTCCGCCCCGTCCCATCACCACCCTTTAGCCCCCCACCCCCACCCCACCCTACCCAACGTCTATCACACCACACCCCCCTCCCCCTCTCCCGAACATCATGTTGTACCCCCCATTCGCTCCCCCCATCACTCACCTTCCCGCAACCTCACAACAATTTCCCATTGTACTAACAATCTCCGTGACTATTACTCCCACACATCACCATTGTGTCATCACCGAATGTTAGTTCTACAGTGATCATGACCACATACCCCCCCCCCCCCCCCCCCCCCCCCCCCCCCCCCCCATATACCCAATCCATATCCCACGTCATTAATAAAACATAATTATGTCATTAACATTCCTTCGTATTGATCTAATACCTAAACCCTCCCTCTAAAGATCTGATCATCCGACACATGTTATGCTTTATGTGAGGCGAGAGTACTAGAATTAACGTGCCCTCTCTGCGCTACACTCTTTCAGAAATTGTAGTCCACTCATAAATGTGTCTCGTACTAATATTACTCACACGCATCCTCTCATCCCCTAAATCAACCCATAACCTATATACCAGATACTTAACTCAATGCACTAGCCACCTATCATCACTTTTCTGTCACACCTGTTCTCCCTCTGCAGACCAGCATACATCAACTCTCTCGTCAATACATAACATGTATGAAATATTACTAATTCTCGCGCAGTACTATATTCAACATTGCCACCAAAATCTCCAATTAGCATCTACTAAACACTATACAACTACATCCCCAATAAAAAACGCGCACATCCAACAAAAGACAACAAAAACCTGACATATCACTCTGAATAAAAAATCGCTTCACTTCCAGACAACTTAATGATTAACTGTGTTAGACATGCGTACACAACTACACAGTCAGCGCTAAACAGACGACTGCTCAATAATACTCCTCAGTAATATACCCTGTGCTAAGCACTCTACCGTCAAGATACCATGAGGACATATATGTCCACCAACGGTAAACACAGAACTTCCTCTGATGTCTCTGTTATACAATGATACTTACCCCTCATGAATCACTCACAAAACACGTTTTGTGATCTCATTACCCATGACAGTATTCACCATCCATCTCTGACCACCATCACCCAAACAAAAAAAATTACTCTGTCTACATATGCAGCCCTTCAATTACTCCACAAACACCCACACATAACCAAATACTCGCCACCAGTGATAAGTTTCTCAACCGTCAGCACTACCAGTCTCTTCGCTACACGCTCTCGCTCGCTCATGTTACAAAAAATATATCTGACCACACCTGTACATCCACCACGCACACGACTATCACATATCGCCACACCACTGATCTAATCAGAACAATAAAGTCTCACTAGTCCCTGTAACGTAACCAATATGATACCCAGAACCGAGCTGCGCGCCGCGCCCCTTGTCAGCAAACACAGAGAGTGAACTACTCCTACACACGCCAAAGTGATAACAACCCCACGTGCATAGACACCCCGATACGCATTACTGTTAGTTTTTTCAAATGCATCAGAGAAACGTGCTGGCAAGATCACGTCTTCAGGCCACTAAGAACCAAAGTATCAGTCGTCTGGCTCAACGCAGACAGTTAGCAGATACGTTGTCACCTTTTTCTTATTCAATCTCACTCCAAACACTATATCAATGTATACAGATCAAACAATTCAGCCCCCACATGTATGATGTGTGTGCCAAGTAAAATGAATGTATAATACATTATATTAAGTGTAATTGTAAATATAAACCACCCACCACTAACTCTTCCCCTAACTATAATATTCTTCCCTTCCAGCCACTCAACAACAATTAATATTATGTCAAACCACCCCGCAATTATCCCCCCACGCGCCATCAAGAATCACACACACCCCCTTGACTCACATTCTGTCACTTAACCTAGTGTTATTAGAGATCCAAAACCGCATACGTTTATCTGAATACGAGCATGATACAGTGTACCCCACCTGACTAACGAGCATCACTAGAGTAATACATCTACACATGTATAATAGATTCTGCACGCGTTATCCTCTAGTATCATGGCATACTTGCAACATCATTGCTAAGCCAGAGGGTACAGATTTTGCATATAGACTAGAACTCGCGCCTGAGGACAACGCTCTTTGACTTTAGTGTAGAGTTTTCGTGTCAGTCATTAACTATCTCTAAAGAGACCACAGCGTGACTGACACAATAGATTACGAGACAGTGGATGATATCGCCTAACGCAGATGAGCGCATACAAACTTCTAGATCTCACCACGTGCATTCAATACATGTGTGTGCTCCAAGTGTCTATCTCATACCCTGTAACAGTACATACGTGCACATGCCCGCTCCCGCTCCCCCCTCCCGCCACCCCCCCCTCCCATGCCCCTCGGACACCACATCTCACCTCCACCGACTGAGTGTGAGAAGTCATAATAGACGCTCTGTTGCAGCCAGATGGAGCTCCTAAGAGCAGACTTTAATTTCTGTGCTATATACTGAAGATGTTGAGTATACACAATGGAACTGTATGATAACTAAATTGCAGGCGCATATGCATGCATGAGTCGTGTGTGCGTGACTACAATCTTGCAGACAGATTAAGTCGCAATCTATTTCCACGACTTAGATTATAATACAAGATTGTGGACAAGTATCTGCTTGTCTGATGACTAACGTGAACTCCGGTAGTACTGGTAGCCGCGACAGGAATTGTGCAGCTCTGTTACCCTATACTTGTCTCATAATCTAATCAGCTTACATATATCGATGCGACAAGCCATACCAGAATACTATAGATAAAGCTGAGGCTCTGCTAGACTGCCTGTCCTCGCATAAGAGAATGACTTGCTGAAAACATCTGCTTCAAAGTTTTGCCCCTTAATGCGGTACAGAGAAAGTGCATATGGCTGTACGTAGATTTGAAAATAGGAGAAGATATAGAGGAGTATAGTGTTATGCGTTATAAACCGTGTTGATCACCACTTATTGATATACCCACAGTGTCTTGAATCAGCCCAAGTGAACTATCCAGATTCTTGTGTCACTCATCGAGCAGTTAGAATACATGAGATACTTGAAAGATGTCTGTGTCTATCTCACAGGCATGTGTGTGGTCAGATTACGCAATCGAAAGAAGTGATAAGCATGCGGTACGCTCAAATAATATGTATGTGAGCGTGCCTGTGCTAGCACAGCGATACAGAAGCTCACGAAATACGAAATTTGCAGTATCCTACTGTACTTTGCTTGTCTGTGTAGTGCTACTAGCATTGGTCTAAAAGTCAGTTGTAGGTAACAGACTAAATGAGATCAGCACCTCACGCGCCGTACAATAACTCTTTAACTCATTATATCTAATTGTGTAGATGCATGATACAAATGTATTTTACTAAGTCCCAAAACAACAAATCCTCCTACGCATATGATTCATGTACTATGAAGAATCACAATATACTAGGCAACGAACTATCATAACACTGTGTGACTCGTAAACAGTGAGTAACACACAGACGTGAGGCAAAAGCTCAGAATGAGAGTATGTTTATGTATCTGTGACTATATATTATCTAGAACGAAAGCTGTATTATCTACAATCACACGAATAGATTATAAGCATATAAAGTGTCAAGACACACACGATCTTTATATTTCTCCTCGAGCTCTCTACTCCATGCATGTTACACTCCCCACCACAACAAGTCCACACTGTGAACATAAGATGACTCATACCGATATGTGCAGAATAGTATCACTCAGTTTTTCTCATGTTCATAAAAAATCAAGGCAAATGTATGCACTGCTGTATGTCTTCTGCCTCTCCGTAATAATATAGTGGATATCTTAACTCATTGAGTTTAAGCCCTGAGTGAGTTAATAGTAAGTACGGGCCTGTCGGGTTTAACACCGATAACGCCGTTTAAGGATGTAACATGCATTAGATCGTCCAAATCCACCAAACAATCAAAAAAACAGATCCTATTAATACACAATAAAATCTCTCCTCAAGAGGATCCCGTTATGAATACTCACCCCCCCATATAAAAGCAAATGAAACTAAATACACTAGACATGCATGTGCGCCCCCGCCCCTACCATACCACGACCATGCGAGTCACATACACAGACGATCACCCACCCGCGCTCCCCCACCCCCCCCCGCCCACCGCAGTCCCACCAAGCCACCCTACATCCCACGCGCGCCCTCCCCCCCTATTCCACTCCTCCTTGACGCCAGTATAGAGCTCCAGGTCTCCCTTGTTATATCATTGTTAATTATATGCACAGAGTTTTGAAAACAAAATTCCGATTTAACCTACAGGACGAAACCACAAGCTACACACTAACCTTGAGCACACAAATTATGCAGATTGAAAAAAAATTAGGTACAGCTACAGGGTTTAACTTATTGTACTTGAACTTCCTATTTAAGACATGTAAGACTGGTCTAGTCAAAGTTCAAATAGTGGGAAAAATATCTACTCAAAACCTCGCGTACACTTCATTCATATTCGCACCTATGGTGCTTCTCATTCAGGTACCTCTGTTACTCACGATCTTTACTCCCAGCCGGCACTCTATGGGAAAACACTTGATTTTAGGATCTTCACGACCAGGACTACAAAAAAATGCAGTCTTAGCTGCCAGAAGTCCCAGGTTCCCAAAAGAGTTATTTAAACTATTGAGTCGTACGGGAAAGCACTTACTTGGGTATTGCAAAAATTTGTTTCAATAATGTATGATTAAGGTCACCTGATACAATTATTCCAGGCAGCGGGAGTTAGCAGAGGAACAAGTAGTCAGATCATGCAAGGACTGGTGTTCTAGAAAAATGATGAATTGTCAGAGGTCGGTGCCTTACTCCTCAGTATAGGATTCACTTATAGTCACTCACACGATTTGTCCACAAGATATAAATCTAGTCGGGGAATCTGTACTGGTTAAAACTTACATTTAAAACTTGCAAGCAGAGAGCTTTGCTTATCATTTAAACTTCCCGTGACGTAAGTTATATTTTAAAAATCAGCAATCCTCATAAATTAAGAACACGTGCGTATTCCGTCACCATTCATGAGGCTGGATTCTAGAGTTTATACGTTAGTTTAGAAAAATACACTCGACTGAGTATTAGCAGTTAAATTAAATTTATAAATAGCTACAATTGCCGTTATAAGCTAGAAATTTTAATTTTATTCTGCTTTCCACTGAATGCTTCCCTAGAAAATATAATAGCCTACCACTTTATTTCTCTTCTGCGCTAAAGAAATAGATTAAAATGAATTAAGCGATTTAACACTTTAACACTCACAAAATCTATATATCTATCATATTAATTACCTCAACCACAGAATTACAGGTAGTCGCACAACTTAAGAATAAAAATGCTGAAAATATTTCTGGAAGTCTAGAAGTTCGACAAATTGCCGAAACAAACTGAGATCTTCGCTAACAGCTATTCTGTTTTCGAGCGACCTATCTACTGTGGAGTCTATGAGCGAGAATGAAATTAAAGTTTCAAACTTGGCCAATATCTTAAAATCAGACAAAGGGCCCAAACTTACTTCGCCAAGCGAAATTATCTCCCCTACTCCCAACATTTACGTCCGCTTAACGCGTGTCGTAACTGTCACCTACTGACCACGATGTACGCGTGTCAGTTTCAAATCCCAGACAGCCTGACTCCATTTCAGGGCAGTTTTCACACTACAGCTGACCATGGCCCAAGTGAGCGCCGTGTCAGTTTGGGATTTTCCAGACAAATGTCTGGATACTGACCGGTGCAGATGTAAAGTATCACACCTCACCGGGACTAATGCCGAGAAGAAGCTCGCGCGCTCGGTGAGAATGTAGACGATTTGCTACGTCCTGTGTTCAGCGAACCGACTTATCACGCCTTCTGACGCCCTGCAGCCCTGACATCTACGTAATATCGTCCTAGCGCGATTCTCAGTTTTAAGAGAAAGGAAAACAGGTAAAGTTTGCGAATTATATGAAAAAAATATTCGCAAAACGAATGGAGGAAAAATACACAGAAAAAAAAAATACAGAGATAATAAAAGAGAGAATTCGGGTGAAAGAATAGGAAGAAAATGTAGGAAATTAAATGAATATAAACCCTACGTGACAGAGCCTCCCCCCTTTAAGATATGGAAGCACTCCATGTCTACGTTATGGAGTTTAATTTCCTATAACCGTAGCTTCGGGGTGTCTGTCCTCTTCCCTCTCATCTTCCCCCTCCATCTCTGTCCAATTCCTACTCAAGTCCACTCCTCAAAGTTTCCTTCCCCTGGAATGTCTCCCATGCGCGCTTGAAAGAGCGTCGCCGCTTCTGACATTTTTGAAAGATTTCCTGTGATAGCGGTGGAATATCCCTGCCACTATCATCATCTTCGTCAGTTTTGGCGATCGTCAGGAGATGGTCGGAGGTTGGCACTGGTTTTTCCAAGTATCTCTTTAAGAGATTTAAATGGAAAACATTCTCCTTTCCTTCAATAGAGATCTGGTAGTTAGCCTTAGAAATCTTTTTCAGGACGGTAAACGGCCCTTGCCATCCGATCTTCAGTTGGTTGTTCTCAGTAGGGAGTAACACCAAAACTTTCTCTCCTGCTTCCAGTTCTCTCTCTTCCGCGACTTTCCTGTATCGGTTAGCGTGCTTTGTGCGAGCTCGCTTAAAGTTAGTCGTTGCTAGGTCCCACCCTAGTTTCAACCTTTCCTTTAAAACCGACACATATTTACTTGCTGAGACGACTGTCTCATCCGCCTTCTCGTCTGTCAGAGACTGAAGTAAGGCTTCAAGCGGGCCCTTAATGGGTCTGCCAAATAAGAGTGTAGCTGGCGGAAATCCTGTGGAAGTATGAGGAGATTCTCTGTAGCCAAATAATGCTGCAGGAATACAGAGATCCCAATCTTCAGGTTTCACTTGTGCCAGCTTACTTAGCATCATGGTGAGGTTTCCATTAGCACGTTCCACGAGCCCATTTCCCGCCGGAGTATATGGCTTAGTGTGGATGTGTTGGGTCCTCAAGATCTTAACGATCTCATCCATCAACAGGTTTCGGTATGGAGATCCATTATCCGTCAACACTTGCTGAGGGAATCCCAACCGAGTGAAAATCTGCACGAGGGCTTCTGCGACATGCTTGGCATCTGCGCATGTTAGCGGGATAGCTTCTGCCCATAAAGTGCATGTATCGACTAAGGTCAGGATGAACCTGTTCCTTCTTTTAGTCCTTTCGAAAGGCCCTAAAATGTCGATCACAACCCGTTCGAATGGTGTACCCACTATTGGCATTTCACCCAAAGAAACTGGGGGTGCCCGTTGCTTGGGTGGCACACGTTGGCACTGGGCACAGGATTTGACATATCTGATAATATCAGTATTTACTCCTGGCCACCAATAATGAGTGGTTATACGTTGGTTTGTGGCGTTCTGTCCCATATGTCCGCTAAAGGGAAGAGAGTGCCCCATTTCTAGGATTTGGCTTCTGTACTGTTTCGGTACTAGGAGCTGGTTGTAACCTTGGTCAGGCTTGCCCGTTCTCCGATAAAGTACGCCATCCTCAGAAAAAATGTCCCCGTGCTGTTTGGGTTCCTTCGCCATGGGCAGTTTCCTAAAGCAGGGTGCCAAAGTAGGGTCCTTGTATTGCGCTTCTTTAAGTTCCATAGGTAACAAATTTGGCGCAGGCTCCCGTTCCTTCTTGGTTTGCCCTCTTGTAGTTACTGCTGCCACAATCGGCTCTTCCGGTTTCCCAATACACACGTATCTCCCGCCAAGTATGACTGGGTAGATGGGATCATCCATAACAGCCGCTTTGATCACACCTCTGACAAAGTCAGAGTGTATCTCCACCAATGCGATGGGAAGCGCTGTAGGTGCATCACTCTTACGAACTCCACAAAGTTTGACGGTCTCTCCTGTCTCTTGACCGGGTTTAACCAGGTTTCTGGCAACAATGCAATCGTAAGAAAGCCCCGTGTCAAATAAGCAAGAAGTTTGAGAACCGTTCAAAGTAACAGTACCTCGCGTTGAGGGTCTATCCCCAACAGGTTGGGAATCACTGTCAATAATTCCGCCTTGCGAGACTGTCAATAAGCATCCGATGCGTTTAGGCTCGGTGTGCTCGGTCTGATCATATGTCCCGTGCTCGGGGGTTCTCCCTTTGCCACCTTGTCCTTTCTGGCTACGCTGCCATGTAGGGCGGTCGGGTTGATCAGACTGTTTGGGGTGGTTGGGGTACTTGTTCTTGTAGAACTTGGATTTTTCAGGAGGGGGGTTTTGAGGTCCAGTTTCTCTGTGGTTGTTTTGGTTAGAAGCCTGAGAAGATTGCTCTAGGTTATGTTTTCGAAAATGCTCCTCTGTCGGTTTCCGCTTTGTGGCCGGTAGTTCAGCCAGCGCATTGTGATAACGCTCAGACTTTTCCAAAATGTCTTCAAGTTTTTCTGCCCCCTGCTCAGCGAGAAATCTCCGGGTATCAGCAGACAAAGTGTTCTTTATTTGTTCAGTTAGAACAAGTTCCTCAAGACCTTCATAGGTAGAGGGGAGCTGCGAAAGCTCAAGGCACTTTGTTAGATATCCCTTAAGACGAGATGAGAACTGGTGAAAAGTTTCAGAATTCTCTTTCCGGCTGTTGCGAAACAGTTGCAAAAACTTGCGAGCGTTCATTTCAAAGCGCTCCAGTAACGCTTTCTTCAACACATCGTAGTCGTCTTGTTGGCTACTTTCCAGCTTAGAATAAACATCATAAGCAGAACCTTTTAGGGCCTGGGAAAGTTTCATATTCCAACGCGACCTCTCTAACCCGTACAGAGTTGCAATTTTCTCAAATTTTTCTAACCATGTGTCAATCTTCTCATTTGGACAAGGAAAAGATTCAAGAGTGAAAGACATAGCATTTAGTTGAAGAGATTGAGTGTTAGCAGGGTCAGTTAAGGAAGAATGAGGAGAAGACTCTCCATTGCTGGAGGTAGAGGCAGCCCCACGACTTTGGAACTCTAGAGCTTTAAGTGCCAGCTCATGCTGTCTCTCCTCCCTCTCCTTCTCATGCTGTCTCTCCTCCCTCTCCTTCTCATGCTGTCTCTCCTTCTCTTTCTCTCTTTCCTCATGCTGCATCCTGCGGATTTCCATTTCCTCGTCCATTTTCTTCTGCTGTAAAGCTTCGGCTGCTTCTTCTTTCCTCCTAGCTTCTTCTTTTTCCTCTTTAGCTTCAGCTGCTTTCCTCTCCGCATCATATCTCTCAAGTTCGTCTCTGACAAAAGCTTTCGCTTCCTCTCCTTCCAGTCCCTCCTCTCTCGCTTCGTCCCTGAGAAATTGTCTAAGCTTTGCCCTCTCGGCCATATTATGTCAGTGACTGAGACTAGTGGAGAACGAAATTAGGAAAAAGGATACACTGGTTCCTACCACTTACGAGAAAAAAAAACCCAAAAATTCAACAGATGATATATTTAACCCTGGGATACCTCCTCCAAAATAAAATCTAACTATCGCTGCTATTATCGGCAATAAAGCACTCAATGCAAAACACGACTACGCCAAATAAATGGTAGTTAAGATTACAACTGAAAAATAAGTTGCTACAGTGGAAAAACAAAAGAATATTGCAAAAATTAAAGAGAAAAATAATCCCTTAATTTTTAAAAATCCACTATAAGTTCGCCCCTGAAGTCAGATCGGGTAAGGGAGGGAATTAATCTGGACAAAAAGTCCGAAACACACTCCTTAACTTAGTTCAAACGCCGTTCTGCCTCAGTACCCAGTGAATGTTATACACTCACCACTTTACCAGCATTTAGTATTACAATCAGCAGTTAACATATATCCCGACAAAATCAACCTGTAACCAAAATGTATATTATTCAAAGATGCTGTGGAAAAAAAAACTTATTAGTTTGTGTGGTCAGCACGCCCGTAAACAGATCGCTAGTCTAGGGGGTAATTTTTTTAAAAAAGATACACAACTCACAAGACATCACACTCTTACTCTATTACAGAATAAGAATCTTAAATACAAAATCCAGATAGACGAGTCCACGTTTGTCGTACTCGTCTTCCTATTCTAAGTTCAAAGACCGGAAACGAGTCCCCATTTGTCGTAGATTTCCGATAGGAGAATTAAGACTAGGTTTGGTCCCTTCTGAATAGGTTTGAATAGGTGATAGACTCAGTGAGAGTTAGTGAAAGGTAATAGAATTTCCACACACGTGAGATGATAGATTTGATATAGTGGCTGTCTCTGAAAGCGAAAAGAATTCTTCTCTCTCTCACCTATCTTCTACAACAGTTGTTACAGCGTCAGACAGACTACACCAATATACATATTACGTATATTTCTATCACTCACAGGCACGCACATACACGTGACGACAGGTAAACACACAGACGTGGGAAAACTATAACAATGATATATATATATTATCTAGAACGAGCTGACCAAACACGATTATTAAGTTCAAGAGCGATTTTATTATCAGGAAAAATCGGCTCACAACATCAAAGAAAGTACATCAAGGAAAATACATATACACATAGTCATAAAAAAATCAAGGAAATGTTGCAAGGATGATAGCCCCGTTATAGTGTTAACTCTAGGTTTAGCCCGGCCCCGTTAAGAGAAACAGATGATGGCGCCCGAGTCACAGATACATAGGGTTTGAGTCTAAGAGTTGTCTTTGTTTTATCTCGTAATTATATGCACAGAGTTTGAAAAAAAAAATCTGATTTAACCTAAGACAAAAACACAAGAACTCTAGCCTTAGCAACAAATTATGCAGATTGAAAAAAAATTATTAGGACAGCAACAGGGTGTCAAAGATAAAATAGTGAAAAATATCACTCAAACCAGCGTACACTCATTCATTCCGCCATGGCTTCTCATACTTGTACTCACGACTTTGCTTGCTGCCTCTTGGAACACATTGATTTTAGATTTTCACACAGACTCAAAAAAATGCAGTCTTCTGCCAAGAAGTCCCCAGTTCCAAAAGACGTATTTAACTTGGAGTCTCCGGGAACGACTACTTGGGTATGCAAATTTGTTCAAATGTCTGATTAAGTCACCTAACAATTATTCCAGGCGCGGGAGTTAGCAGAGCACAGTGTCAATAGCGTAGGTTTAAAAAAAATGATGAATGTCAGGTCGGTGCCTTCCCTCAGTATAGGATTCACTTTAGTCACACCACAGATTTGTCCACAAGATATAATCTAGTCGGGAAATGATTGTTAATATTCACGCCACCAGGCAGCAAATTATATAGAGTTTCTAGAAGAAATTAAGTGCTGGCTCCAAGGTCCAGTATTTATCATTACAGTCTTTGAAAACCCGTTATAGGGATATTAGTATTTCTGTCTAACTTGCACCGTCAGATCAGTGTTACTTGAGAAAACCCACGTGGTTCAAAATAAGGACTGTCTATTTCTTCACAAGTATGGAAACTACTACTAGGTGCTGGTAAAGTTAGGGTCACCCCAAAACTTTCACTGTGTGGAGGAAAAATAACACATATAATATAATAAACAGAATCTGTACTGGTTATAACTTACATTTAAACTTGCAAGCAGAGAGCTTTGCTTATCATTTAAAACTTCCCGTGACGTAAGTTATATTTAAAAATCAGCAATCCTCATAAATTAAGAACACGTGCGTATTCCGTCACCATTCATGAGGCTGGATTCTAGAGTTTATACGTTAGTTTAGAAAAATACACTCGACTGAGTATTAGCAGTTAAATTAAATTTATAAATAGCTACAATTGCCGTTATAAGCTAGAAATTTTAATTTTATTCTGCTTTCCACTGAATGCTTCCCTAGAAAATATAATAGCCTACCACTTTATTTCTCTTCTGCGCTAAAGAAATAGATTAAAATGAATTAAGCGATTTAACACTTTAACACTCACAAAATCTATATATCTATCATATTTATTACCTCAACCACAGAATTACAGGTAGTCGCACAACTTAAGAATAAAAATGCTGAAAATATTTCTGGAAGTCTAGAAGTTCGACAAATTGCCGAAACAAACTGAGATCTTCGCTAACAGCTATTCTGTTTTCGAGCGACCTATCTACTGTGGAGTCTATGAGCGAGAATGAAATTAAAGTTTCAAACTTGGCCAATATCTTAAAATCAGACAAAGGGCCCAAACTTACTTCGCCAAGCGAAATTATCTCCCCTACTCCCAACATTTACGTCCGCTTAACGCGTGTCGTAACTGTCACCTACTGACCACGATGTACGCGTGTCAGTTTCAAATCCCAGACAGCCTGACTCCATTTCAGGGCAGTTTTCACACTACAGCTGACCATGGCCCAAGTGAGCGCCGTGTCAGTTTGGGATTTTCCAGACAAATGTCTGGATACTGACCGGTGCAGATGTAAAGTATCACACCTCACCGGGACTAATGCCGAGTAGAAGCTCGCGCGCTCGGTGAGAATGTAGACGATTTGCTACGTCCTGTGTTCAGCGAACCGACTTATCACGCCTTCTGACGCCCTGCAGCCCTGACATCTACGTAATATCGTCCTAGCGCGATTCTCAGTTTTAAGAGAAAGGAAAACAGGTAAAGTTTGCGAATTATATGAAAATAATATTCGCAAAACGAATGGATGAAAAAATACAGGAAAAACGAAATACCGAGATAATAAAAGAGAGAATTCGGGTGAAAGAATAGGAAGAAAATGTAGGAAATTAAATGAATATAAACCCTACGTGACAATGGCCGACGCCAGCTCCTTTCGTGGAAAAGCTTTACGGGGATTCAAATAGCCACAAACTGACTATTGCTTTCTTTGAGAACATTCAAGTGGACGACGTCTGAGAGTGTACGAAGAAGAAGAAGAAGTATCCTTTAATCGTTTAGTGTACACCCAAGGGTACGTGCGTCACGCTTTATGAAACACCTATCTACAGGTTTGATTTGAATGTACTTTTTTCTTACACTATAAGAGGGTAAGAAAACATAAAATAGTGTGTAGACCAGTTTTACAATATCCTATACACACAACTACCGATGTATGTTACGTCGGTCAGTCTCACTCAAAATAGTAACTCGCGCCAGAAAAAAGTGCTCAACGCACGGTATGCAACTTGCGCGGCGTAGGTGGTATTTAAAACAAATACTTTGGTTTTTTTATTTTTAATTCTGTCACGAAATTAGTAGCGCTCGACAAAGAAAAATTGCGTAAAAATTGGTGTTCATGAGCCCTCACCCGATGTACAAATCATGAAAATTTGAAAGTTTTTGTTAAAACCACTTATTATCAGGAAACACTCTTTGAAAACAATCCACGCACTTTCACACGAAATGTTGTCATCAAAGAACTTTTAAATTGAATCTAAAATAACGTACATGTAATTCTCGCCGTGTATACGTTGGTCACAGCTGAGGAATGCAACCGTGTTGAAAAATTGTATTGTTTCCATTATATATACTCTCCCGAAAATAGTTACAATCAACAAAGAAAAGCGTTCAAATGACGGTGTTTATGAACAGTTTGATTACACTGTATAATGAAAAGAAACCAAAAACACTCTAAGAATGTACTCTATCTGCTCATCCGGGAACGGAAACAGCACACTATAATTAAAAACTCGTCAAGTTTGACGGGTTATTGCTAGTGTAAGAAATAAGTGCGGATCTTTCGGTAAACTAGCTTTCTCAGTTACACAAATAAACGAAAACAGAAGTATACAACAAACACATATTACCGAAAGCTACAGACAGCGAGTTAAGAACAGCACAAAAAGGTTACGTATGTGACAATGATAAGCTATGGGTTTAAAGGAAATAGGTAGGGCATGCTAACCTAGGACAAAGAACAGTTATTTCCTGAAAGTGATAGGAGATTTTGAAACCTTTTTTCCGCATTTGATAAATCATTGAGGTAGTGGTTAATCTAAACTGGAACGGATTGGGACACCGTACCTGGAAATATTGAACCCAATTTTTTTTTCTTAATGTTGAAAGATCACTCATCTAGTCATTGAAGGAATGTGATTGATTATGTGTTGCGGTAATTTTAATTGATCTACGATGTCATTTAGGAAGGTTATGTTCGTTTTTTACACTTCCTACAGTACTGGTTTCATATATTATTTACTACACATTGTTCCCTGGATCGATGTAAATAATGATGTAAACAGTTCGGGAATGAGCCATAAACAACGGAAAATTACAAAAACAACTGCACAAAAAAACCTGTTTATTATCTAAATAAAAAGCTGCTCTCTTCTAATTGATATAGAAAAATAGCAGTTTCCCCAATTTTGAATCTTAACATTTTAAAAAAAGGGTGACCCCAAAATTGAAATCCCTGTATTTGCCGAGCCCGGGGCTCTTCCCCTTGCACCAAATCTTTACCTGATTTACAAAAGATCACTGATGGCATTAATTTCGAAACCGAAAATCTGGAAGTAATATTAAAACTTCGAGTTTTTCAAGTGTTAGTAAATTGTGTAGTAGTTAGTTTGGACCGCCGTTTAAGTTTAAGCACACGTGATTTTCTGATAAGTCTAATGTTTATTTTAGGATATCAATATGAGTTTTAGGAATTGGTCAATGAAAAGGCCAGCTCAGAAGGAAATGGAACAAATCTAAACTGTCAACAGACAAACCGTAACGTCGTATGTCAAACTCCAGTATCAGCGACAAGAATGACAATATTATAACCGGCTTATGTAAATACGATTTACGTCACTGACACCCTGGGAATTTTCAAATGTTCTGCAGTTTCGTTTTTTTATGGCTACTGTGTCAAATGCCTTTAAATGCCCCATTGTTAGTGAAGTAATAATCTCAGGGCACTGGCTTCAGAGTTTTTCCTCAGATTTTTGGCCTGAAAGCAATCCAGATATTTCACGTCAAGCAATAAATGGTTTATAGTGGATGACAAACTGTTCAGATGCCGTATGTGACGTGAATTTAGCGTGGTTAGATTGGGAAAACAGTAAGGAACAGGCATTGCATTTTTGAAAGTAAAATGTGGTCTGTAAATGTGGCTATTATGGTGACACTAAAGCTAAACAGCAAATGAGAAAAAAAAAGAGAGGAGAAACTATGAAGATTCAAAATATATTTGTTACATAAATATTCAACACATTAGAAGTGAAGACAACCATATTCGAGAATAATCTATACCAAATAGATAGTCTCTGAAGAGAGCACAAATAAGAGGATTATTGCACACTCGAGCATGTCGTAAAAGGCCACTAATGTGAGGTTGTGCATGTGGCTGGCAACCTCATCATGTCAAACATATTGCCACATAAGCCACTGCTGCAAGAGTACATGACTGCAGGCTTCCTGCAAGGGTATCAGCTACAGGTGTGGGTCCATGCTCTGTAAGGAACACAAAGAAAAATGATGGTGGCGATGATATAATGTTGTTGACAAGCAAACTCCAATTACGATGGTTTGGTCATGTCTACAAAATGGGAGAAGATCGGCTACCACGACAAATATAGAAAACCAATGGCTAATTATAATAATAAAAAAAATAAATAAAAAGGAGGGGCCTTCACATACCTAGGATTCATAGTAACACCAGACGGCGGAGCAAGCAAAGACATCAACAACAGAATGAACAAAGCAAGAACAGCCTTTTTTAGTCTAAACAACATTTGGAAGTCCTCTCAGTACAGCACAAGCACAAAATTAGGATTATATCAGAGCTGTGTGCTTTCTGTGCTTCTCTATGGCGCGGAGAGCTGGAGAGTTACAGAAAAGGAAATGTCGAAATTGTCCTCTTTTCACACAACATGCCTAAGAAAAATTCTCCGAATCTTTTTGCCGAATACCATCACCAACCAAGATCTGCTTACTCAGGGCAAGCAAGAAAACACGCACACCATCATAGCTGGCAGACGCTGAAGCTGGGTTGGCCATGTCCTCAGAAGAGACCCCCGATGCCATCACAAGAACAGCTATGCTATGCACCCCTGAAGGAAAACGAAAGAGAGGCCGACCAAAAACAACTTGGCGGAGGACTGTGGAGGCTGAGATGCAAAGAATGAATCAGAGTTGGGGCACTGTACGAAGGATGGCCGCCGACCGAGCAAAGTGGAATCAATTTGTTGTTGCCCTACAAGACGCCACCAGGCGTAATGACCAGTGACTGCTTTGACTGTCGGCGGCTAAGGATCAAAGAAGAAAGAAGAACATGCTAAAGATGTTGACTTTCTGAAGATGATGAATCAATATCATTGTTCTGGGAGGACAACATTAGAGAATCTCTGAAGGACCGAGGACTAGATTGGAACCAGGCCAGAAGGAGGACAGCCGATAGGATAGTATGGCGCTCCCTCTTCCAAACCTCTACATCTTACAGTAGAAGAGGGATCACTAAGTAAGTATGTAAGTAAGAAGGATATGAGTTCCTAACACCCGTGTGTTACCGGAACCCGAAACGGGAGCAAAGAATAGTAACACTGTAACCCACCATGAATGTCGCAAAAGGCGACTAGAAGGATTGAAGTGGTTTGACATGATCATCAATGTGGAACTGATGACAAGACCCAGAGAAGTGCCAGTGGAACAAGAGACGAGAAGAAGACACTGGCGATGGATAGAACACACACAGAGGTGACCTGTTGATAGCGTTACAGGGCAGTCCTTGTTCTGGAATTCTCAGGATAAAAGAGGTAGAGGAAGACCAAAGAACACACGGAGAAGAGAACTTGAGACAGACATGAAGGCAATAAAAAGACATAGAAAGACCTTGAGCGGATGGCACGGGATGGGAAGACTTGGAAGCTCGTAAAGAAACATTTATTTACTTGTGTTTTTGATTGTTTCTTCAAGAAAAATTTTATTTTAAAGTATTGCACACTTATTATTATGGATCAAAATGATAAGATGGCTGCTAAACGAGCTGCAGATGCTAAGAGGAAGAAACGATCGCGTCAATCACGAGCAAGAGAGACTCTAGAAGAAACAGCAATACGACGACAACATGAAGCGGCACAAGGACAGGCACAGCCTCAGTCACAACGAGCAAATCAGTCTGCAGAAGAGCATGAATCTCAACGCGCTGCAGAAGCTTTTAGCATTCATCAGTTGAGAGCATCACAACGAGCAAAGGAGACTTCAGAAGAAGCAACCGAACGTAGAGCAGCAGATGCACAACAAGAGAGACGATCAAGAGCTGCACGTTGTCCAACAATTCCAAATCATGATGCTTTTGATGAGAATGCAGTTGCTGTACACAACTGCCCAATGGATCAGGAATATCAGTTCTGTCACTCTCTCAATTTTCAAGTGGAAAGTTCAACCGATGGTACACTCAAATATTGCTGCCATAAAGGTACAGTGCTGCTTGAGCAAGAAGGAGAGCAGAGACTTCCTTTTCCTCCGTATCTCAAGGATCTTTTGAGCAACCCAGCGCATCCACTACATCGACGTTTTAAGGAAAATATCCGTTCCTATAATTCAGTCTTGGGCTTTGCATCCATGGGTGCCCAAATCGATCGACTCGTTGGACGTGGACCACATGTGTTCAGAGTGCATGGCCAGATCTATCATTTGATTTACTTCCGTCATTATTCACGGGTTATTGCTGGTATACAACATGCCCCCCAAGAAAACCAGAGAAAGCTGAGCATGTGTATACCCTCATTAGACCAAAGGATGAAGACAATTTGGAAAATATTTATATAAAGAAAATATTAACAAACTTGGTATCTGTAAGAGCTCTCACGCAACATTGCAAGAAAGAAAATGCAATATCATACATAACTGCAGATTTGGAACGCAAATCTTGTTTCATTGTATTATTGCCACGTCGTCTCAAGATGAAGGGACAGTACTCAAAGAATTCTTCGCTTGGTCAAGGGGATGCAACTACTAGAATCACATCGTGCTTACAGTTACATTATAATGCGACTTATACGAGAATGTAGCAGAGGATCATGGATATGAACTTGAGAGTTTAGTTTAGTATTAGTCTATTAGTGTATAATTCTATGACATTATTATGGTTAAGACCGTGCTTTATTTAGCGGTTAAATAGTTCTAATTAGCAAAATAAGAAATTATTGAGTAAACATTTTGAGGGTTCTCAATACTATTATTGCTTTGTACCATACATTAGTGTATAATTACCAGAGTGGACACACAATTTCGTTAGGTGCAAGAATTTATTTTTTATTGGCACCACAACACATTGTTTTTTTTAAATAATTACTTAAGATGTACACATCACGTTACCAACGGGCTGATCACCCGTTTGCCAGTCACTTCGATTACGGAAACAACAGCAAATGGATTGATTTGCCGTTGCCCTAAAGACGCCAATAGGCGTGATGGGAAACAATGGCAAAGAAAACCTATCTGCTGTTGCCCTAAGACGCCACTAGACGTAATGGCCACTGACTGCTTTGACGGTCGGTGGCTAAGGACGGAAGAAGAAGACACATCACGTTAATGGTTTAGCGTAAGATGTTGCATTCATTTTCCTTCCTATTATGATTGTCTGCCTCATTTCATCTATTTACGTTGGTGCATATTTGGTTATTATTTATTGCTTTGCATTTTTGATGTGATCATGAATTAATTAAATGACTACTGATACTGGACTTGACTGATAGGCGTTATGTGACGGCGTGAGGTATGTGAGTGCATGTATTGCTACCATCATTTTTTAAATATGTTGAGTACTATTAGTTATGGCGACCTCACATTGCGGTTAAATAGAATTTTGTCTAATAGGAGACATTGGCTTTGGTATTAACCATCGACCTCATTTTTAGTGTTTAATTGCCTACCCTATGGCAGAAATCCTGGGTGCTATACTAGTTCTATTTATAGTGAAATTTGATGTTTCCATATGTCACTCTGGTGTTGGTATACTCACACCACGGAAATAATGAAAACTTTGTTTCCATTATTTTGCCGGGGGGTGGGGGTAATGTTATGAGTAAAATTCATAACAACTGAGCTTATTATAGATTAGCTCAGCAGGGCTCTTTGTTTGATTATTATATACAGGTAACTGAGAAAGAAAGGTGAGCGTCGTTAAGCCGATATGCTTGGCTGGCTCACGTGAGACTAGAGGGGAGAAGTGCTGAGAGAGAGGATTGTGTGTCATGACGAGTGGGCGTACGTGTTTGAGCTCCTGTGTGTTAAGGTGTTTAAAGTGGAGTTATGTGATTACTAATAAAATAAAAAACCATATTGAGAACAATATGACAGCCTTCTTGACATGGACTGATTGTCGATTACATGCCATTATATTGTTGGTCTCAACTGTATTATCTTAGTAAAATACTAAGATATTCATAATATACTAACGTCAACAGAATTGGTGATGAGCTTGAGCATAATGTCCGATACGCTCAGTGAATTAAGTGACTCCGTTTGTTGTTTGTTTGCGGGTTTTGCATTCTCGTGGCGATGCACGTTCCTTTCAACCTGGACTTAATTATTTGGTTATATCGGAGCGCAATTTGTCATTCAAAAATAAGTGAACTCTGGTAACTGAAGCGCTGTGTTGATAAACTCTAAGCCCTGAAAAGGGCTACTTGCATCTATCAGCTAGCCTTAAGTAGTTCTGAAAAGGACTAGTCCTTAAAAGGACAGCTAGCCCGATCAGCATTGATAGATACTAAGTCTTGAAAAGGGCTAACCTTACCTATCTGCTAGCTTAGTAAAGCTCTGATAAGGACTGCAAGCTACGCCAACGCTGTCCGTTCCTCCTCAGTGTTCAGGGAACACCGAATGTAGTGAACTCCAAGTGCAACCACAGGACTGCTAGCCCGACCAGCGTTGAAAGATACTAAGTCCTGAAAAGGACTAACATTATCTATCTGCTGGCATAAAGCCCTGAAAAGGACTCGCCAGCTACGAAAACGCTGAGTCGTATAGTTAAGTTAGAAGAGTAAAAAATGCGACAAGAAACTGGGTGACTCCTACTGTAGTTGCAATAAATAGATATACATTTCCCTAAAGCTGATAGTTCCACCAGCAGAACTAATCAGAACCTTAAATTGAAAAAAAGTAACGTCCTATTTCAAATCTCAATTATATGAGAGGCCACATGGCCTTCTATAATTGTACTTGTGCCCTATAACCGACGGACAAGTGTCTAGGCTGAATAGGCCGCGCCTCGCCAAAACGCTTATTTAAAAAACAAAATAACTTGCTATTTTTACATTTTATATCCTCAGGTGTGTACATTAGATATATACATGAAGCATATCTCAAAACAATGAACAGTGACGGCCTTTTGACAACATTTTTTTGGTTCCATTTTTTAAAAATTACTCTTCTTAGAAACGAAACAAAATAAAATACAATCTTCTTCATCTTCATACACTCTCAGACGTCTACTTGAATATTTTCAAAGAAAGCAGTAGTCAGTTTGAAAATACAATCTAAATTTGCCTTTAAACTGACGTTAAAATGGACAGCAAAATGACTGTTCGCTATAAAAACCCGTGTTAAACAGATCGGATCTCACGTAAAAACCTGTACGGACTTGATCTCACGTTGAGCGTGTCTGTATTTTTACATGTGTTTAATATAAATTAGTTGGTTAGGAGTAAATGAACATCAATTTAAAAATAAGATGTGATTTTTAAACCACCCTGTAGACGCAGTGATCCAGGTAATCCAGTGTGGAAATAGGTAAAGCTGTCCAGGCAGACGCGCTGAAGCTGTTCATGGCAGACGCGCTGAAGCCGTTCAAGGCAGACGCGCTGAAGCTGTTGATAATATACAATTTAAAACTCTGGTCTACATTTATTTCAAAAGGTATACTAATAAACAGTGTTCAGTTTTCAGGAGATCTATGGAAAATCAGTAAAAAAAAGTTGATGGATAATTTAAACAGAGCATCTCCTGAAAATGCCAACGCCAAAATTGGTTTTAATAAAATTAAAATCGTTAATGTTAATTTTATGCAGGATGTCCAAGTTTTGTGCAAGAAAAATTGGTTGATAATTTAAACAAAGCATCTCCTGAAAATGTCAACTCCAAATTTGTTTTTTTTTTTTTTAAATAAGTTAATTTTACGCAGGACGTCAACGTTTGATGCCAAAAAAATATATATCAGAATTGAACTTCAGATGCAGGGAAATGAGCGTATTAAGTTTACGTGACAAAATTCATCTTCTGATTCATATGTTACGACAAAGATCATCGGTGTGGGTGTGATAACAAGGGCCAGATAAGTGTCAGTGGAGCAAGAGATGAGAAGAAGACGCTAATGATGGATTGGACAAACATTTGAAGAAACATGTTCATAGCATTACAAGGCAGTCATTGATCTGGAATCTCCAGGGTTACAAAGATAGAGGAAGTCCGAAAAACATATCGAGAAGAAAACTGGAGATAGAAAAATTTTGAGCAGATGGCACAGGACAGGAAGACTTGGCGTGAGTTTGTTGATGTCCTACATCGTAGCCTTAGGGAGATGAAGAGTAGGGAATGAATTAGCTTCATCTTAGGGTTGAAATGAAGAGTAATTAATGAATTGGACATGGTTGATACAATAGTGATAGAAAGTGAAAATAAAGGCCTCAGCCTTAATAGCAAAAAGACACAAGTAATGGTCGTCTCAAAGAAAAGGGCTTCCCCAGAATACATTATCAAAGTAAATGGAACAGTTTTAAAACAGGTCAATAAATTCAAATACCTAGGCACATTAATAACAACGGATGGAAGATGTATCTCAGAAGTGAAGAGCAGAATAGCTCAGGCAAAAGTAGCATTCTATAAAATGAAGAGTATTTTAGGCAACAATTCTTTGTCATTGGAAGTGAGAAAGAGAGTTTTTTTTCAGTGTTATATAGAACTAATCTTGGTGTCACAGAGAGTTATGATCATTAAATTCTCTATATACTCTTCTTTTCTTCACCCGTGTCCTCTATTTTATTATCCCTCTTTACCCTTTTCCTGTATTTTTCGCATCCATTCGTTTGCAAAAAATATTTTCTTCCCCATTCTCAACTTTACCGTTTTCTTTCTCATACTGGTAAACGCATTTAGGACATAACGTGTCAGAGGGAGAGAGAGCGCGTTAAAATGCATTCTATTGCATTAGGTGTCAGTGGACGAAACTGTGAATATATTCGTCTGGCCAGACATAGGAGCAGACATATGTCTACAGCATTCCCTGCACCAGACGAAATACACTGTGAATATTCGCTTTCGCCAGACCTATAGGCGACATTTTGTCTGCATTTTTACCTGCCATAACGAGTTGCATCGGCTGAGCGCTCAGGTGAGGCGCGATAACGGACATCTCCTCGGCGCAGTTTGAGACATTTGTCTGGAAATCCCAGCTGACAAGGCACTCACTGTTGGCCCTGGTCAGCGTGAGGTGTGAAAACGCACGAGTGTCAGTTCATGGTAGTCTTCTAGTTGATGTAAGGTGTTTAAGAATGAGAAGGGGAGATTATTTCGTTTTGCGAAATAAGTTTGGGACCCCTTTGTCTGGTAATAGATATAACCAGAATGTTAAACTTTATTTTCATTCTGACTCCTAAATGTTGCAGTAGACAGATCGCTGTGCTAGATCAAATATCTGTGTTTTGGTGAAGTCTGAGTTTCTTGGGAAAATTTTGCCGAGTTCTAGACTACCATTTGATTGCAGTATTCTAGTTCATGGTTTAGTCTGTAGTTCTGTGTGGAGGTAAATATTATATTTAATATATCTAGTAATTTGTGAGTGATTAAGTGTTAAATCGCATATTTCATTTTCACTAGTTCTTTTGTGCAGAGTGAATAATATATACAGTCTGTTATATTCTCTAGCTGACGTGTTTCAGTGGAAAGCAGAATAAATTATAATTTCTAGCTTAAACAACAACGTAGCTATAATGAATTTAATTTAACTGCTAAATAATCAGACGAGAATAATTTTTCTAAACTAACTTATAAATGCTAGATGCGTCATGAGTGTTGACGGAATACGTATGTATTCCTAATTCATGAGGATTGATGATTTTTATATAACTTATTTCACGGGAACGTTTTAAATGATAAGTCAACTGTGCGCTGCAGCTTAAATGTAAGTTATTGAGTACACATATGTAAAATATTTTTTTTTCTTTATTCAGTGAATACTGGGGTAACCCAAATTTTGCCGGCGTTTTGTACAATGACATACCTGTGTGAAACATAAACATGTTATATCTTTAACCACGTGGGTTTTCAAGTACCACCTGTCTGACAGTGCGTGTGCCTTCAGAGATAGACAGAATACCAATCCCACTAACAGGTTTTTTTAAAGAATAAGTGTTTATACTGGGCCTTTGAGGCAGATCATATTCTCCTCGAACTCTGTGTTGAGGCTATTTTGTGGCGAGAATAATTACAGTAATCTAAAACGTTAACTTTCCGACATTATTTGACCAAGTGTGTGGTGAACCAAGATTATCTGTTGAAAGAAGTTGTCCACCGGTCATCTTCCTAATTAAGGGAAACCTCGTGTTCTGACATTGTGCGCTCACTTAAGCCTAATCCTTACCTCGTGAGTCAAGTGACACTAACTTTAGTCTGAAATAACTATCGCATGAAGCAGACGCTTCCCGGATCCATTTTGATGAAACCAACAAACAAATCTGCAGAGCTGGGATCCGCTCCATTAAACGACAGTAACAGATAAAAAGTCTGCGAGTGTCCCAAAGTTTGCGCCAAACGGCGAACAACAGCACGATTGTAAGTATATCAGGGCCCTGATGAAAGAACCGAGTGAAAGTAGACTGAAGGATGTTCTTTGTTTGAGCCACCCACGTTGTACCTTCCTTTATGCAAGTTATTGCTAACAATATTTACCCTTAGAATAAAGCAGAGTATCAAGTCTGTCCATACCTTAAAAGGGGGAACCATAGCCTCAATCATATGCATCTGTAACTCTTTGGGGTTATCACTTTTCTCTAACGTGACTGTGAGCTATATATCCAGGGGAAGGACCATACAAACGGGTCTATCACTATTGTAGCATTCCTTGATTTTTTTTAATGACTATGTGTATATGCTTTGGATGTATTGTATATGTTGTGATGTAAGTTTACTATGATAATTAAACTATACTTACATTTATTTCAGTGTGGTGGTCAGTTCGTTCCCATAATATCTATATAATCATTGTTATAGTTTTCCCACGTCTGTGTGTCCAACTGTCGTCACTTGTATATGCGTGCACGTGAGTGGATAGAGATATATTAATATATAAATATATGTATTTCTTATAGACTGTCTGACTCCTCTGGATCTGTTGTAGAAGATAGGCGGAAAGAGAGAAGATTCTCGATTTCCGGGACAGCCTCTATAAATTTATACCATCTCACGCGTGGAACTCTATTTCTATTATAACATCTCACTGTGGCTATCACTCATTCTAATCTATTCAGAAGGGACCAACCCTAGTCTTAATTTCCCTATAAAAAATCTACGACACTTGGCATGGAAGTGAGTCCTGGACAATTAGTAAACAAGTAGGGAAAGCACTAGAGGCCAGAGATGTGGTTTTACAGAAGAATGTTAAAAATACCATGGACAGCCAAAAAGAGTGTTAAGGAAGTCCTGAAAGAGGCCAATGCACAAAGGAAACTTATTTCACAAGTTAGAAAGAAGCAATCCACTTTTTTGGACATGTTATGAGAAGAGGAAAGCTGGAATATATCGTAACAACAGGCAAGAGAATATATCGTAACAACTGGTTGTGACAGAGTTATGTAAATATATATTACATGTATCCGCACATCTTTGCTTCCACCTGGCGCTACCTTGCT
Organism: Oreohelix idahoensis; assembly: GCA_024509875.1. Classification (NCBI taxonomy): domain Eukaryota; kingdom Metazoa; phylum Mollusca; class Gastropoda; order Stylommatophora; family Oreohelicidae; genus Oreohelix; species Oreohelix idahoensis. Next base: position 58,916 of record JAMPIV010009148.1, on the reverse strand, counting down.
TTCTTATTAATATGCACGGTTGGTTAACGCAGAACCCCTGTACTTCTAATATCTATCAAACTCATAATTATAGCCACGCCTATGTTTTTCGTTTCTCTATGTCTTACAAGCACTAGGAATGTTTACATACTAGACTTATTAACTAGTTCACGACGGGACAGGTAATCAACTAGCTAGTAGAGCCGTTAACTGTATTATCACGCGTGCGATTGGGCAAATCGTGGAATAGTGACAAATCAGACAATTAACGCGCGTAGAGAGAATGAATCTTCTAATGGTAGAACCAAGGGGCGATAAGTCAAATCGTATTTTCGGTAGTACAGTTGTCAGGGAGAATTAAGTGAATGCAAGAAAGGGGAGATAATCACAGTTACCCCCCCCCCCCCCCACATACGGTCGTTCGTGATCCCCAGGGGCAATAATCAGCTACAGTGGTGCGGACAAGATCAAAAGACAATTCTCGCTAGCGAAGATTTATACGGTCGGCAAAAGCGTGAAAATAAGCTTTCATTCAGGAATCGACCGCACATTTTCCCAAAATACTAGCAGAGACGTGAAATCTAGCACTGACTAGCAAATTTCAGACCGATTTATATATATACCCCAGCATTTAAAATCATTTATCGAGTAGCCTCAGAATTTTCGGAACCATCTAGCTTCGAATTCTAGACCATTGTACTAGTGGAATTACTTTAGATTTCGTTGGAGATAGTTTAAAATTTCTGTGTTGCGGTAAATATTTATACTAGCTTTTTGAGTGATTTAATTGTTAAAGTCCGTCTTTACAGTCACTAGGATTTAATTGTTGTCCGTCACTATATTTCACTAGGATTTTTCTGTGTTTATTAAACAGCGTATTAAATAACTTATAGCTAAATTTTCCAGCTGTAATGTAAAATTTAATTAATCGTTAGCACCCAGATAAAAGAGATATTTTAATTGACTAGTAAATGCACTAGGCGATGTCGTACTGACAAAATATATATTTATCTCTAATCCATTATGTGTAATTTTGTAAATGACTAGGCTTAGTTCACGGTTTTTTTTTAACGATAAGATAATCTATATACTTGTGATTTCTATCAAATTTTTAACCGAATGGATTATAATAAATTATACCGTTACGCGGGTTAGGATAGATACTGATATTGTGATTAAATATTTTGTATATTCTTCCAAAAAATCAGTACAGATCACAAACCAAACCTACCAGCGGCCTTAATCTAAATCTGAGAAAACTGGTCTAAGTCTAAATCCAATAGACGCCAATCAAACATTCTTATGCAATTAGCGGGTCTTCAAGGTTGACCTGTTCGGCCCTCTTGTTTCACACAGAGAGAGAGAGAGAGAGAGAGAGAGAGAGAGAGAGAGAGAGAGAGAGAGAGAGTATACACCCATATAATAATAAGAATACTTGTAACTGGACCTATAGCAATCCAGATTCTTTTCCCATTTTTTCATGTACATTCAGCCCGTTGTGGCGAAACTAACAACATTAACATTTCCCGATTACCGACCACTGTGTTGTGACGAGGAATTTTATCCCTAGAGATCTACATACCTGACATTCTCTAAAGTATTGGAATTACAAGCTAATGACACCGTGAACACTAGATATCTTAAGTATTTTCCTACCTGGACTAATTGATGTGAACTACACAGATCCGAGTAACAGTAACAAAGTAAGCGTTCCCCAAATAACAGGATTAATCAAACTTGGAGGAGCTGGGGCTTACTTTGCCAAAACAAACCCAACACTGGATTTGCTGTGTGTACCATGGTAAGAGAGACTGAAAAATTTGGTCACAGTTTGTCTGAAGCGAGAGAAAGAAGGAGTGAATAATTCTTCTATTGTATAATCATTGTACTCACTGTTTGCTTCCTTTCCTTAATGTTTGCTAATACTGTTTATTCCAGGATAGATTAATTAGAAACTCTGTTCTTTACAGTATTGTCAAATTCTATACTATAGTGCTAATCTTTTGACCTTTTTGGGGGTTAATAACTTCTTCTAACGGGATCTTGTCTCAACAGAGGGAATTGCACTTATGTGTCAAGTTCTTTATTATTTCTGTAACCTATGATTTTTTTTATATTTGATATTTGATACTGTATGTGGTGAAGTTTTCTTTATGATAAATAAACTTAACATAAAACTTAATTATCTGTGTTGGTCAGCTTGGCCCAATATCCGTACACCATTACTATAGTTTTCACGTTTGTGCGTCAAGTTGTCGTCACTTGTCTGGTAAGAGAATATATCGTAACAACAGGTAAGAGAATATATCGTAACAACAGGTAAGATTGAAGGAGCAAGAGATAGAGGAAGACAAAGAGAGCAAATACTGGACAGTTTGACATCGTGGCATGGAAAGAAGTCAACAGCAGAATTGATTAATTGTACTGGGGACAGGAAGTTGTGGAGAGACATGATCTCCTACGCCACTAGGCACGGTACTTGAAGAAGAAATAATGAATTAGATGAAGAAAGGAAAATGCAAAAATACTTTCTGTGAACACACTGACACCAGTGATGCATTGAATGATTTAAAATCAAGTATTCAAAGTCAAGAACGGTATTCAAATTGTTGATTCCATTTCAACAGCTGAATGTGAAGAACATTTAACACTATGAATGAAGAAATTGCGGGTAGAAAAAACCCATTACCCGTGGAACGAGCAAGTGGATTTAAGGACAGTTTTAAACCCTTATTAAGTGATGATTCAACAAGTTTTTTTACGTGTAGTGGTTATGGGTTGGAAGGCGATCATCAAACGAAAAATGCGTGTCGCAAGCTGCAAACAAATAAACACAGAGCAAAGTGTCGTCCCTTATGGGTATTGTTACTGTGAAGATGAGTTTTCCCCACATATGTTTATAACTTAAGCTCTTCATGTTTGTAAGGTCAAACTGCGCCTTACGAACAACGGATACACTTTTTCAAGTGCAACGTTATGCTAAAGATCATGTATATAAGGTCAGAGTTCACTTTGCCAACAACGGATGTAGTTTTATTAGAGTACCGTCCGTAATTATATACGCATATTACTCATTTTAGAAGGATACAATACACTATTTGTGGGGATGTCGTGATAAAACAGGATTGTATTGTAGCAGCATGAAAGATTGAAGGAAAATGCGAAAGAGGACGACAAATAAGAGAAGATAATCGACTTTTTAACATCATGGCATGGAATGAAGTAAAAATAAATGCTTTATAGATCTATGCCTTCTTGGGGCAAGGACAGCTCCACAATATCAGTACCTACTTTCTGCGGGCAGGATGGTCAGCATTTCCAAAACATACTAGCACTGGATTATCAACAGTCTTTGGTGGTACAACGGACTGAGTACTGGACTCAGACAGTTGTGGAGAGATATAATTATCTGCACCGGTTAGCATGGTACTGAAGGAAGAAGTACTATTAACTATATATTAGTGGCAGGCAATACAGGAACTGTGAAGATCTGCTTTAGAAACAGTCTAAAGATATACCGTTATACAATCATGTCTATTTTCTGGTTTCAGAGATTTCGGAATTTGGAATCGGTGCAGGTTTATATGTAATTATAATCGGCGGAAGAATCAAACTAAATGATATTTTTTTCCAAATATTAACTTCATTTCAAAGAAAAGAAATCACGTAACTATCTCGTGCAGTTCACAATTAAAGTGTTTTTTTTAAAAAATAAGATAGCTTGTGAGTTTTCACTATGAGAAAGCTAAAAAGTATTTTATATCTCAAGAATACATCTCTTTTAAGTGCCGTTAGGGGAGGGCTATTCCAAAGTTTGCCTAGCTTTCAAATTATTTCCCTTTTCCTTCTCGTCACCTAAAAATCTACCAAATCATCCTCTGTGGTCTACCGGTACATCTTGATCTATCTTATGCCGACCCTTGCTATAGAACATATG
>JAMPIV010009148.1:0-50000 GCA_024509875.1 Oreohelix idahoensis | reverse complement strand
CTACCTTTAACTTTGTCTTTTATACAAAAGAAACACATTGAAATCAATTAGATGCAGTGGAATAATCCAAAAACATTTGCCCTGGCAGAGACACAAATAAAAATGACGTAGAATAATTAGAGTGAGGCCACAAAGCCGGTAAAGATATATCTATACTAGTTCTCTCTAGTCTTTCCAGTTCCAAAAGCTAGAGTTCAGGCATATAGTTCTTTTGTTTAGTTATTTTTCTGTTTGACCGGTAACTGCACTCAGATGTTAACGAATTCTGTTGATATTCCAATAGAAAAGCGCGACTCGCCATAAAAACGCTACGCCATTACACGCTTTTCGCTCAAAAATATTAACTCTTCGTAAACAAGATGCAATACCAATATATATAAAATCCCAGCTTTTACTGTCAGTAATGCTAAGTATGCAACTTTGTTTGAAAGTTAGACATTAATTGTATTGTTTCCCTTATAGGTACTCTCCCGAAAATAGTAACACTTACCAAAGAAGAATGCGCAAATGACTGTGTACACAAAAATATATTTATAGAATGTGTGATTCCGTATACACAAATTGGGATCCTCGCTGCTGCTACGTAGTTCGTGTACTGTGGTGATGCACAGCGGTTTTTTAAATACTTTTGAATAAGTAAAATTGCCGTTAGGTATTGGTGCTTTTGAATTTAATTCCCGTCTTATGACGGGCTTTTACACTAGTTTTTATTAGAAAATACAATATGAATATTCCCAACAAAAACATCTCAAGGGGGACAAAAACAGCCATCAAGAAGGTGTGTGGATACTGGGGGTATGAGAACTGTTACTTTTATTGTACACTATTTCTTTATCTCACCGGGGCTGTCTGGAGAAACAAAGAAAGAACCGGTCTACTGCACCCTTAATTAAGTATGTCATAAGCGGCGATTAATATGAGGCTGGCAAAGTCATCATATAAAAGAAATTGCTACAGAAGCCACCAGCATGATATCACATGAATGCTTTGTCGTAGGCTTCCCGCCAATGGAACAGATGCCGTGTTGGCCCCCATGTGCAAAGGGGATAGACGGAAGATTTTTTTCTTTAATACTACTTACATGCAAAGACCCTGATGCCATCACAAGAACAGCTATGCTATGGACCCCTGAAGGAAAGCGAAATAGAGGCCTACCAAAAACAACTTGGCGGAGAACTGTGGAGGCCGAGATACAAAGAATAAACCAGAGCTGGGTCACTGTAGGAAGGATGGACGCCTAACGAGCAAAGTGGGAGAAGTTTGTTGCTGTCCTACAAGACGTCACCAGGCTCGATGGCCACTGACTGCTTTGACACCTACCTACCTACCTACCTACCTACCTACCTACCTACCTACCTACCTACCTATCTATCTATCTATCTATCTATCTATCTATCTATCTATCTATCTATCTATCTATCTATCTATCTATCTATCTATCTATCTATCTATCTATCTATCTATCTACCTACCTACCTACCTACCTACCTACCTACCTACCTACCTACCTATCTATCTACCTATCTAACAACAAGACTTCAGTACAAACTATATTTATAAACAGTTCCCGGGGGTCTCTGGAAAGACAAAGAAAGAATAGAAATACTGCACCTTTAAGCATGTCGTACAAGGCAACTAATATGAGGTTGGACATGGGGATATCAACCTCATTATGTAAAATATTGGCTACAGAAACCATCACAGCAGGAGCATGTGAATGTTTGATGTATGCTACCTGTAAAGGGGGGGGGGGGGGGCCGGCTGAAGAGGTGGTACCATGCTGTGATGTATGCTACCTGTAAGGGAGCCGGCTGAAGTGGTGGTACCATGCTGTGATGTATGCTACCTGTAAGGGAGCCGGCTGAAGTGCTGGTACCATGCTGCTTAAGGAGCATAAAGTAAACAAACACTACTTTAAAGGAAATCTCCTGATACTTAATGTCATTGTTTGGCTTTTGTGACCCGTGTGTTACCGGGGCCCGAAAGGGGAGCAAAGAATAGTAACACTGTACCCTTCCATGCATGTCGTAAAAAACGACTAAGGAGGGTTGGGCATGGGGCTGGTTACCCCATACCGTAAAACACTTTTTACCAAAAAAACTTCCACAAACATTGGCAAGTCAAATGCAGAATATAAATCAACTCAGCCGCCCAAGACAGAAGAAGGCCCTCTGCAAAGGAGGCACATGAAGCAACTCAGAGAAAGCCGAAAGGAGTCTGCTTTGCCGACTAACCTTTTTTCATCTACAAAAATCTCCAGGATTGGCACCTGGAATGTTCGCCCTCTATGTGAACAAGGAAAAACTGCACAGGTAGCAGTGGAAATGTAAAATTACATGATTGATTTCCTGGGTCTCTACAAGACACGGTGGAAGGGCATTGAGAGGAGGAAATTGATCACAGAAGAAATGGTGTTGTCCTCAGAACATGGGGTGTAAAGAGCCCACCACAGTGAAGGGGTGGCTATAATGCTGTCTAGGGAAGGACAGAAGGCACTTATAGAATGGGAAGCAATGAGACCCCGAATTATAACAGCAAGGTTTAAATCAGCCAAAAAGAAAGTAAATATAAACATCGTCCAGTGTTATGCACCAACAAATGATAAAGAAGAATCGGAGTGTAGCGAAAGGTTTTATAAGTGTAAATGGTTTGTAGTATAACACTGAAGAAACAGAAAAAGGATGCTGTCTTGAATGAGTCCCAGTGTTGGAGAAGAACACTGGTATCAGAGGGTAGTCACTGCTGTGAAGGTCTCTGCCTCAGATAGTATTTAGATTAAAGTCAGAGCCTAAGTTGCCACCTTTGCTATGTAACTACCTATGATAATCACACAATCCAATAAAACTCAAACTTTAACAATATACAATTAATAAGTCAGGTGAGTACAATTATTGAATTTATTATGTACATCCATCTTTCTTTGTGCTGAATTGTGAATGTTGGATGGAACTCAATGAATAAGTATATTACAAAATTTGGATGATGGTGAATTTATATTCTAAGTATTTATCTTTGAAGAAAAAAGTTATGTCTTAGGTCTTCCAAGAAATTTGAAAACTTCAGCAAAAAATCCTTTCCTTTAGTCTCTTAGCTATGCTAATAAATTACTGATGTTATCATCAACTAGCACAGTTATTGACTTGTGTCACCCTTGGTTGCAGGAATTGGCTACAAAAATACGTAACATTTGAATCTGTGCCTGTCCTTAGTAAGAATGCACACACTGTTGATTGAAGTCCTGCTCCAGTCCCCCAAACACTGTTGTGGACTACAGCTGAATTCCAGAAATCAATATCTGATGCTCCTGGATTTCTTCAGGATACAATGATTGTTCTGGAGTCTTTGACCGCTCAAGTATGATGACAAATGCGAACCTGCGGACAATGATAGACATGTTGTTAGCTTTTGGTTGTAAAGCCCACAAGTCTAGTTGTGCATGAGATTAATGTGTTTCAGATGTTAGCATGTATGTGAATGATACTTGGCTCAGTATGATTAGCAATAGCGAGACAAGATGGGTGTCTAGCTGCAGAACATTTTCTAAGATAATATAATACATGAATATAATACATTTTACACATAGGTACGATGCTACCTTTGCCTTTCACATATGGAATGCCAAGTCAGCTCTGAAAAGTGCTATAACATTTAGCAGGTTATATTAATCCTGATAAGGACTGTTTACAGGACTCTACTGAGTCACTGTTGGTTATATTGTCGGTTTCCATCTTCAGCAATCATACCAATTAATGCACATATATGCATGGTACATTCACATCCCAACTATGTATAGTAACCAACTAAAATCCTGAAATAAACAGTGATATTAATTACACAAATATACAGTAATTCTACATACCCTCTCAGGGTATATATAAAGTCCAGAAAAGACTTGGTTGGTGGAGATAGCACTGCCCAGCAACAGATGGTAAAAGGTTTTAGCCTTGACTAGCTGCTCTCTCTCTTTCCGTCTGCCCTTCTGACTTTATAATGTGCATGTGTAGTTTGAGATCCCGCGGTCTCTTTTTATAAGCTCGCATCCTACGTCTCGGAGAGCAAGGTTTGGTAACTGTTGCAGTCTCTGGTTTAAGCCTTTCCGAGTGAAACTGTGTGAGTGGCATTCCAAAACTCTGATTCGTGCAGCTCACCTTTTCTATCCAGAACTTTTTGAGTTATATTCTTCTATTCTTCGTAAGTTCTGCTTTCTTTCCGTGTGCCGTGTTCCGCAATTGGTTCTGATATTGATTTTATATCAAATTTTAATCAGGAAAAACACATCATCGTTCGTTATACTAACATCTTTACTATAGCACGTTGATGTCTCTGAGAAATTGATAATCAATCTCGGCTGAATGAAGGATAAACCATCATTCGTCCAATATTCCTCTTCCTCTTGTAACACATGGTTCTCACATTTCTTCCAATAATCCCTGGCTATATTGGAGATGGCGGCTTTTGTAAGTATTTCAACATGTTTTAATTTGAACGTTCTATTTTCTGTTGCTACCTGTTCCTTAATTTTAGCCCAGACTAATTCTATTGGGTTTACGTGAGAATGGTAAGGAGGCAATCTTAAACATCTGTGACCATGTTCATGGATTGCCTTGTCTATGTGAAATATCTGTGTATGCTGTGTCTTTTTTACAATTCCAAGTAATTCAGGCTTCAGGGACATTTCGTTGAATGGAATGTTGTTTTTGGTCAGCCAAATCTTTATTACGTCTTTAGTACTTGATGAATTAGGAACTTTATCTTCTGGTGCCACAACGTTGTGATATGAAGCATTGTCCATTATCAAACACGACGGTCTATCCAATGAAGGAAGTACATGATTCACAATCCAATCTTGAAATATTTTGCAATTCATCTCTGTATGATAATCCCTATTATCTGTGGATTTTGAAACAAATATGAGTTCAGTATTATTTAGAAGCCCATGATGGCTGCTTCCTGCATGTGCAATTATTAGGCGCTGTCCTTTGCTGCTTGGTACTAGTCTCTTAGTTGTCCCATCAGATGATTGCCATTCTCGTTCATTACTGTGATGCGCATTGATCCAAGTTTCATCTAAATACACAAAATCATAACAATCTCTTCTCATTTCTCTGACCTCGCATAAATATTTGCTTCTCATTGCAACTATATGAGGCTTCTCACAAATAAGGTTTCTACCACCAACATATTTTCTAAAATGAATCCCAAACTCCTAATAGTCCTCCATAGCGTAGATTTGGAAATATCAAAGTCATTATTCTTTCTTAACCAAATTTTCAATTTCCTTAAAGTCACTGCCTCATTATTGTGAAAAATATTGCAAATTTCTCTGCCGATCAATTCTCTGTATAAATTATCCACCACTCTTGGACTAATTTTCGTGTGTAAAACACTGGAATTAGAAATTTCAGATGTCGCTATCCAGCGGTGCAATGATCGTTTGCTTATCCCCAAGGCGGGAATAGTCCTCTTTTGTGGGTTTGAAATAGAATGATATAGTTTTCCTCGAGTAGCTTCATTGCAGAAATACTTAAAAATCCTATTTATGATTTGCTGTAATGTCATAAAATGTACTCGCAGACTCATTTTTCCTACTTAACCACAACATACTTTTTGTAGACACACCTCTGATTGACAATGTGTGCGTAACACCGGATATAAACTGTTTTATGTTCAAGAAGTGCAATTTCACGCAAAAATCATGCCAATTGTTTGATAAACCAATCATGTGCAAATGAGGTCGTATAATTTACTGTAGACATTTCAATATGTGTGTGTGTGTGATGTGTGTTGGCAAGTAGGATTTTGATATTATATCGCAAAGACACGAAAATTGAAACCAATGGCCGCATTTTAATGATAAATTTAATTCATAGGGTCTATACTATTTCAAATTCACACACAAAATTTCACTTATATGCGTTATATATTCGCTGAGATATAGCATTTTGAAGTTGGGCAAAGCTAGTGAAACGTGCTATAGCACATTTCTTCAACAGTACTTATTCCATCCATTTTTGCTTTGGCAAACATAGAATTGGAGTTATCCTTGGTAAAATGAGACCATTTTCATCAATTTTTGATATTGCATATACTTATACGGTCATAAAGTATAACCTACACTTCGGACGGTTTTATCCTCTATAGTAAACTGTCGTAGCATAATCGATCGGTTTTCCAGCGAGCTCCTATTTTTTTTATTGGTTGACCCATATTGTCATCCAAGAATAGACAAGCATCGTTCCTGCAACACATGCCATACTTCCCTTTCTTTCATTCATTTACTAGGCAATGGTTATCATGCTACACGGAGAAAGAAGACTTTTACACCAGATTACAAAATGTCTTGGACAAAAAGAAAAGAAAGGACATCACAATTTTGATGGGAGACCTAAACGCGAAGATAGGAACAGACAACACCGGCTTTGAAGAAATCACGGGAAAGCATGGATTAGGTATGATGAACGAGAACGGGGAACTATTAGCTAACTTCTGTGCTTCAAATCAACTAGCTATAGGAGGAAGCATATTTCCACATAAAAGAATACATAAAGCAACATGGATATCACCAGACCACAGAAATGAGAATCAGATTGATCACATATGCATAAGTAAGAAGTGTAAGTCATCATTGCATGATGTAAAAATATGTAGAGGAGTAGATGTGGTATCAGACCACCATCTTCTGTTGGCTAAAACAAAATTAAAACTAAAGAAATTTACAACAGTATATAGCTATAGACAACAGTATAATGTGAGATATCTAAGAAATCAGAAAATAGGAGAAAAATTTTCAATCACAGTATCCAACAAATACCAAGTACTACAACAGCTAGAAGATGAAGCAGATACGGAACACCACTGGCAACAAGTAACAAATATATGGAACCGAGACATGTGAAGAAGTACTGAGAAAAAGAGAACATTGGGACAAAGCATGGATAACAACATAAACCATTACTGTGACGGTATTGCTTCCCCTGCTTTGCAGTAGTGGTTCAACAGTGGCAAAAAGAGTATCTAAAATGGGTCGTCAAAGCTGTCTACCTTCGCACAAGAATACTCTCGGCAGAGATGTAGATAGAAGGGTAATGACGCTTCTATCCCACGGGAGTTTTCACAAGATATTCAGAAAAGCGAAAAAAATGCTGTATTGGCTGAGCACGTTAATTCTATGATCTGCCGTCAACTTTTGTAAAGGATTAAGCAATTAATAAGTTAAGTCGTCAAGCCCACATCCTGATTTACTCAGTGGAATTCTTATTATTCCGGAATAGCTCTGTTTAAAGTGTGTTTAGTAAATTGACTGGGACAAACATGCAGTACATTTAAAATGATTAAATCGAAGTTAAATTTGTATATTAACAAATAACAGATTTAATAATCATTTAGTTTTAACAAGGGTTAAAATAATTGAAAAGTTTAAAAGAAAATGTTCCTCATTGAAAGATAGTAGGTTTTATGAAAAAAGTTCACTTTGTCAGCTTATAGGTTTCACTTAACTGCCAATAGTAGTTTCTGCTCCCACTGATGGGTTCTATGCAGATAGGTCACTGGAGTTCTCGCGTCTCTGGTCAAGATTAAAGATGCAGCACGTTCCTAGAACAATTTAGGAGTAACTGCCAAGCTGGTCTCATGTTTCTACATCAGCCCATTTCCACCTTCACTTTGTTCCAGAGATTAGTACCTTCATCGGTACCACCATCAACAACTATAGTGAAAGAATAGAAACGAAACGATCTCCTGAGTATTGCGTTTCCCGACACATACTTATGTGTCCCATTTCTCCTATTCTACCATCACATCTATCTCAGAATTTACCCTCGATGAGAATTAAACTTAATCCCTGGAGAGAAACTTTCTTTACATTTAAATGACAAAGGTTAATAGTTTTAGTCCAGATATAATATGATGACTTATCTCTGAGACGGGTGTAAGAAGGAAAATACAAAATATCTGCTACAGTGGACAGAGAAAAAAAAAAGGTTCGACTCGGAAAAAAATCGCAATAAAATCAGTACAAAAAATGTAACTGATTACTGTCGTAGTGAAAGAGAGATCAGAAAGATGTCGCCCCAAAATCCATCTTGTGACAATTACCATGATAGAAGACAGGAAAAACAAGAAAGCAGATTTAAATAGAAGCAAAACCAGAAGCTCCAAAGCCAAAGCTCACGAAGTGTACAAAGAAGCAAACAATGAAGTAAAAAGAAACATCAAAAGAGACAAGAGGAAGTATATTGAAAAGTTGGCAAGGGAAGCATAGGAAGCTGCAGCCAAAGGAAATGTGAGGGACCTGTATGACAACACAAAGAAGCTAACAGGGAAATATAAGCAGGCAAATGGCCTCATGAAAGATAAGAATGGAAAATTGCTTAGTAATATACAAGAACAAGTGAAGAGATGGACAGAACATTTTGAGGAACTTCTCAATAGACCAGCTCCAACTAATCCTCCAGACATCCAGCCAGCAGAAGAGGAGCCACAAATCAGCTGTGAACGACCAAGTAGAGAAGAAATAAAGAAAATCATAAAGCTTCTGAAAGATGGAAAAGCAGCTGGTCCAGATGGAATTCCAGCAGAGGCCATCAAAACAGATATTGATTCCTCTACAGAGATATTACACAAACTACTTGGCAAAGTCTGGGAGAGAGAGGAAATACCAGCAGAATGGAAGGAAGGTTATCAGGTCAGGTTGCCTAAGAAGGGAAATTTACAAGAGTGCACATATTATAGTGGAATAATGTTACTATCAGTGCCAGGAAAAGTACTAAACAGAATCATCCTTGAGAGATTAAAAGAGTCCATAGACAAGCAACTGAGAGATGAACAAGCAGGTTTTCGACAAAACAGATCCTGTACAGACCAGATAGCTACATTGAGAATAATAGTTGAACAAAGTCTGGAATGGAATTCACCGCTAAACATCGGATTCGTAGACTATGAAAAGGCATTTGACAGTGTAGACTAGTGTTTCTCAACGGGGGCGTTTCCGCCCCCTGGGGGGCGTTTTCAAGATGTCTGGGGGCGTTCTGATGGGTCGCAACGATTTGGGGTCGCTACTTCTATTCAGGTGTGCGTTGTGTACATTTTTACAAGAATCAATATGAAACAATTATAAAGATATTCCCTTTCGCATAGCTTGTAACACGATAGTTTTTATTTGCCCTGCGTCCCATGGAGTGTTTCAAGGATTCCAAACGCAAAATTTTAGTACCTAGGATGTTACCATTGTCAGGAGACAGTAGGCGGAGATTTATGTCCCTTCAACACTCGAAACATTCGCTAGCCTCTCGATACAACCAAGCTAACCTTACATAAGGAGAGGCTTAAATATTCAGATTTGAAGATATATATGCAGTCATTTAGGCGCTATTAAAATGGTATGATTATGATAGTTATAGAGTTGTAAGAACTAATTTTATATTATTTGCTCCGCCAATTTGTAATTCAAGGATAATGAACTTGTGGTGTATATCATTCCGTACTTAAACACATATTTAATATAACTATGCTTTTATAAATGTGCTTTCTCTTCTTCTTTATATTATAAGGAAAGATAACTAATTTACTGCATTGTTTTTTTTTAAAGTATGGTGGAATATATGTTTGTGTATACACGATAAAGAGCACGGGGCTGTTAAAAGGGTGGGGGCGCTTTTTAAAATATTAGTTGTCAAAAGAGGGCGTTGCTACTATCAAGGTTGAGAAACCCTGGTGTAGACAGAGAATCACTTTGTAAATTGATGAGGCATTATGGAGTTCCCATGAAGATCATTAACTTATTAATGAAGACCTATGAAGACATGACATACAGAGTTCTTCATGACTGTGATGGACGAACTCAGCTGATCCTGAATTATTGAGATGATAGGGTATTTCCCTCATATAACATTAGAACCCCTGAATATTTGTTGTCGTTTTATCGCCAACCTGGAACTCATCATCACCACGTTTGCTCATTAAATATGAAGACAGTTGCAGGCATGCATCCTGGAATTTCGCTTTGTCGTAGGGGCAGGTTAAATCACGCCCGTTGCCACCTCTGAGAACGATTAATGGCAATCATTTTCTTAACGATGGCCCAAAAGTGGACGTGGCCAGAGACTCACTCCTGTTTCTAGAGCAATTAACAGCAGTTCATTTTCCTTACCTTGCTGTCACCCCGCCTAGTAGGAGTTGCCAAAGCGTATCAGGAGACCGTTACCATCAAAGGCTGGTTGGTCGTCAGAATCAAACGTAGAGCGGTATAAGATCTAAGGAATCAGGGAACTCACAGCGAACGAAGCTAGTTTCTCGCAGAGATTTCGCATCCTCATGCGAGCAGCCTGAGACGAACGGAGATCGGAAGCCAGGAGGCCATCGCGGTTAGATCGACGGCGTAGAACCTCGACTTTTTTCCCGAGATGAAGAAAGGCGTTAGATTCTAACATGTCCCACTCATCTTTCATTCCAGTTAGAGATATACAGAAACTGAGAAATGCAACTTTATCACTCGTTCGCCAGACCTTGACAGAAGCACTAGCATAGTGAAATCTTGCTTGATTCCCTCTGGATTTTCAACTTATTGCAGTGAATTCTATTCTGTGCTAAACGAGTGATCGCTAACTTTGCAATCCCAGCAAAAAGAAGTACAACCTGGTAAAGAGTCCCCAGACTCAGTTCTTAAAACCCCTTCCAGAATCTGATGAGACTGTGTGTTAAATTTTAAATCTGTGAGGCGATCCTATGTTGGGGATCCAGCTATCGAAAATAATAGAAAGAAAGCACACCCATTGACAAATTTAAACACCTCACCTAGTATATTAAGTTGTAACTGGAAGAAGAACAATTGCCAGAGTTTTTTTTATTTATTTACTGCTACAGAGAGAGAGAGAGAGAGAGAGAGAGAGAGAGAGAGTACATATTTACCTGAACTGTGACGGTGCCTAGTTTTTCCTCACTGGATTTAAAACATACCTCACTGGTCAGTTGTTGCCACCTCGTTCCAAGAAGTTCCCCCACCAGCGGCGAAATCTAAGAAACCACACCCCATTCTCACCTGTATTTAACGGTGACAGTGCCACCCCATAGACTCTTTTTATATCATAAAAAACCCACAAGAACATTTAGTCTTCACGACCGGCGATAAGTGGGAATATTTGCTACCAGCCAAACCTCGCTAAATCTGGGGCCGGACATTGAAATAAAAGACACTCTCAATATGTCAAGTGTTAATTGATGTTTTTTTAAAAATAATTCTATGGATTGCCTGCTTCCAAGATCGGTAAGTCTGTGTGAGAGTTTGTGTGTTGGCCAGCACGAGCGTGCATGACTAAATGAGATTTATGTGCAACTATTCTAATTGCTGTACCTGGTAGACACTTTGTTATTTTATTCCTTGCATGGTTCACTTTATAAGTGGGATTTCTTAACCTCTGTTATTTCCCCTTCCTAATCTGCTTAGTAACAGGAAAAACATTTAAGGATAATAGGACTAGTGTCCTAATCCCTCTTTTCAGGATAGATTAATTGACTGTTGGGTTAACTTATCTATTTCTGTTAACTACCTGTCCTTTGGACCGGGTTCCTTTTTCATTTGTCTGTACAAGAGGGAAGGGCCTATTGAATATCACTCTTCACCAAACCCCCACCCACCTTGTTATTTGTATTTTTTGAACCTTTGATTTCTGCATGTAAATAGATAATTGTTAGTGACTTGATTTTATGCTAAATAAACGTAATAAAACTTTTAGCATTAGTGTTGCCAGGCCCAAACCCAAACTTTCCCATATTCGTTATCGTAGTCTGTATTCACGTACGTTGTGTGTTTGAAGCACCAAATCGGTGTGAGCGCAGGTTTGAGTCTGGAAACTGGCAAATAATTGTTTGTCCATAAGAGTTTTTTTTAAGGAGTAGAATGAAGACAAAAGTTGTCGTAAAACAGTCTGTCCTTACTCTTCCCAGCACTCTGTGAATCAACTATTTACTTCTAAAACCCTTGCTATCACATAGCCTTTTCCATCATTCTCCACTCTAAACAGGACCACTATTTCCAAGACTCTTTCTCTCAAAATAAATTTACGACAATATTTGGCTGGCTCGCCGGGATAAAGATATTTTTGAGTCTGATTTTTTAGTCTGGGTCTAACTAGATAGAGTGTGAGTGAGTTGTCTTTTGTGAAGTAGTGTATAATAAAAATAATTACACCCCCTAGACAACGCCTTTTTAGTATTTGGGTCGACCACACAAAAGTATTTACAGGATTTGTTCTTTCCACAGCAGTAGGAAGTTGCAGATAACAAAATATTTGGTACTTATAATTTTTCTCTGGCAGAAATATTGGAAAATTTTTTTCTATAAAATTGCTGGGATTGCGTGATTGCTAAACAATCACAAAGGTTTTTGAAGCGTTTGAGTTGAGCTAAGCTAAAGACGGATTGTTCTGATATTTTTAATTACGTTAACAACGTCTCATCTCATAATTGACTTCAGGGGCGGAGTTTTGTTGACGGAGAATTAAAAACATTTTTGGAAATTTTTTTTTTCCTTTAAATTGTTTTAATATAAATTTTTCTCTACTATTAAGTAAAAGTAGATTATTTCCTAGTGTAACTTACCATTTTAAGTGGCATAGTCGCTTACGTTAAGAGTCTTAAGTGACAATAATAGCAGCGATAAGTTTGCACAGTACAAGGTAGTAGGTAACACAAGTAAAGTTATACTTTGTGTTTTTTTTCTTGTAGCGGCTTTGAGTTTTTCCCTTCTTGCTTTCTTCTTACTATTCGTTAGTAGTAGAAGCATCCAGTTCTTTTATCATGGCAGAAAAGATAAAGTGAGATCCATGTTGAGGCTGGAGGCGAAAGAGGCAGGATTGGAGCAAGAAGCTGCAAACGCGTTTGTCAACCAGGAACTGGAAATATATGACGCGGAGCAACAGAGAGCAGAAGCTGAGAGGAGGGAAGAGAAAGAGAGAGCAGAGAGGAGAGAAGCACAGGAGAGGGCAGATAGGAAAGAAGCGGAAGAACGCCTATTGAAACACAAGAAAATCGAGGCAGAGGTGGAAGCCCGCAGGGAAAGAGAGGAGAGCCAACGTGAGGAGAGAGAGGGAAAGACAGCACGAACTGGCGCTCAAGGCTTTAGAGAGTCAGGGAGCTTCCACTTCAAATAATGGAGAGCCGTCTTCGCCCCAGTCTCAGTCAATGGATCTCTCCAGCACTCAATCTGCCCAATTAACTGCGATGTCTTTTGCTTTAGAGTCTTTTCCTAGCCCCAATGAGAAAATAGACACCTTCCTAGAAAAATTCGAGAGGCTCGCAAATCTGTATGGGTTAGAGAGTTCCGTTGGGCACTTAAACTCTTAGCGTCATTAAAAGGTACTGCTTATGACGTATATACAAAGCTGGGAACCAACCAACATGATTACGACATGCTGAAGAAGGCCTTGCTGGAACGGTTTGAGATGACCGCCCGAAAATTTCTGCAAATGTTCAGAAACAGCCGGAAAGAGAGCACGGAAACATTTCCGCAGTTCTCTTCACGTCTCACGGGCTATTTGACAAAGTGCATTGAATTATCTGATCTACCTCTTACGTATGAGGGACTACTTGAACTTGTTCTTGTGGAACAGATAAAATCAACTTTGTCAAACGAAACCTGTAGATTTTTTGGCTGAACAGGGCGCAGTCAGGCTTGAGGACATCCTCAATAAGGCAGAACGCTATACCAATGCAATGGCCGAACTTCCCAGCACTAAACGTAAACCCACAGATGAGCCATCTCGAAAACAAAATCTAGAGCAGTCATCCTATTCCTCCAATCCCTCTCAGCATTATAACCAACGAGAAAATAATACCCAGAGACCTCCCCAGGAAAAATCGAAATTCTACAAAACCCGATTTCCCCCAACCAACAATTCTGATCAACCCACCAAGCCTACGTGGCAGCGCGGCCACCAAGGTCAAGGAAAAGGGAAGATCCCTACACCAGGTACGTCTGATCATGGCAAACAGACCGGGCCTAACCGCATTGGATGTTTGCATAAAACCTCGAAAGGTAGAGTCAATGTCAGTGATTCTCAACCTGAGGAGGACCGACCCTCAACGCGAGGAACTGTAATTTTGAATGGTACCTCAACTACTTATCTCTTTGACACTGGATTAAGCTTTAGTTGTATTGTCGCTAGGCACCTAGTAAAACCAGGTCAGGAGACAGAGGAAACCGTCAAACTTAGTGGAGTTTTCAAGAGTGATGCACCCAGGACGCTTCCTATAGCACTGATAAAAATACACTCTGATTTTGTCAGAGGTGTTATTAAAGCGGCCATTATGGATGATCCTATCTACCCAGTTATCCTGGGATGTAGATACGTGTTTATTGAGAGACCTAAGGAGCCGATTGTGGCAGCAGTAACCACAAGAGGGCAAACTAAGAAGGAGAGGGAGCCTGCGCCAAATTTGTTGCCGAATGAACTGAAGGAGGCGCAACAAACGGACCCTACTCTGGAGCCCTGCTTTAGAAAACTGCCCATGGCTAAGGACCCCAGACACAACAGAGACATCTTTTCTAAGGATGGCGTATTGTATCGTAGAACGGGCAACCCGGACACGGGGAATAACCAGCTCCTAGTACCGACGCCCTACAGAAGCAAGATCTTAGAAATGGGGCTCTCTCTTCCCTTCAGCGGACATATGGGACAAAACGCCACTATTCAGCGAATAAAAACCCACTATTGGTGGCCGGGAATGAACTCTGACATTATCAGGTATGTGAAATCCTGCGCCCAGTGCCAACGGGTAGCACCCTAGCACTTGACACCCCCCCGTACCCATGGGGCAAATGCCAATAGAAGGGACTCTATTCGAACGGGTTGCTGTCGACATCATTGGACCCCTGGAAAGGACCAAAAGAAGGAACAGGTTCACCCTGACCTTAGTCGACACTTGCACAACGTGGGCCGAAGCTGTACCGCTAACATGCACAGATTTCAAGCATGTCGCAGAAGCCCTCGTGCAAATTTCTACACTGTTGGGATTCCATCAACAAGTTTTGACGGACAATGGATCCCAATTCCGTAGCCTGTTAATGGAGATCTTTAAGATCTTGAGGGCCAAACATATCCACACTAGTCCCTACCATCCGGCCGGAAATGGGCTCGTGGAACGTTTCAATGGCAGCCTCACCATGATGTTACGTAAGCTGGGTCAGGAGAAACCGGAAGACTGGGACCTATATATATCTGCTGCTTTATTCGCCTACAGAGAGGTACCCCAAGCGTCTACGGGATTCCCGCCTGCTACACTTTTATTTGGCAGACCTATAAAGGGGCCACTAGAAGCCTTACTTCGGTCCCTGACAGACCAAAAGGCGGACGAGACAGTCGTCTCTGCAAGCAAATATGTATCTGAGCTCAAGGAAAGGCTAAAGCTAGGATGGGATCTAGCTACAACCAACCTTAAGGAAGCCCGCGCTAAGCATGCTAAAAGATACAACAAAGCTGCAAAAGAGAGAGAACTCCAACCAGGGGAAAAAGTTTTGTTGATACTTCCAACCGGAAGCAATAAACTTCGCATCGGATGGCATGGGCCGTTTACAGTCCTTAAAAAGATCTCACGTACCAATTACAAGATCTCCATCAAAGGAAAGGAGGTCTTCCACATAAATCTGCTTAAGAAATATTTGGAAAGACCGGTGCCATCCTCCGAGCATCTCCTGGCGGTCGCCATAGCAACGGAAGACGAGGAAGATGATGATGGTTGCATGGAGTACCCATTGCAACCCACAGAATCCTTTAAAGATGTCAAGTTCGGCGACAATCTCTCACAAGAACAACAAACAGAAACCAGGGCACTACTAAAGCAATACAGTGCAGTCTTAACGGATGTACCTGGTCGAACAAATCTCATCGAATTCAACATGAAATTAACAAACGAGACCCCTGTTCGGATCAGAGTTTACCCCATTCCGTACGCCAAAGCTGATGCACTTCGCGGAGAAATAGACAAGCTGCGTCAGGCAGGAATTATCAGCGAGTCGACATCTCCTTACAGTTCGAGTGTAGTGCTGTTGCAGAAGCCCAACAAGGAAGTTCGGCTGTGTATAGATTACCGGTTGCTAAACGCTGTAACGGAATTCCAGCCCGAACCTCTCCAGACTGTTTCTGAGTTGTTCACCAAGCTTAGCAAAGCAAGAATTTTCTCCAAGATTGACCTGAGTAAAGGGTACTATCAAATACCAGTCAAGGAGGAAGTTAAACCATTGCTAGCTTTCAGCACTAGTGAAGGACATTATACATTTAATGTGATGCCATTCAGATTGCATAACGCACCAGGAGTGTTTACCGGGATGATGAGAAAGCTTTTAGAACCTTTGCAAATTCCCCACATCCATAATTTCATGGATGACATCTTAATTGCATCGGAAACCTACGAAGAACATATTGCTACGGTTGCTATGCTCCTCAGGAGACTACAGGAAACTGGTCTCACAGCCAGACCTAGCAAATGTCTCATCGGTTTTGAACAGCTTGACTTCCTGGGGCATACTATTTCTCACGGATGCAGTTGGCCTGTTAAGAAAAACGTGGAGAAAATAGTCGCAGCAAAAAGACCCCGAACGAAGAAAGACGTACGTTCCTTCTTGTCACTACGTGCATATTATCAGAAATACATCCAGAATTTCAACGGACTGACAGCACCTCTGACCGACCTCACAAAGAAAGGCTGTCCTGATAAGGTCATTTGGGATCAAAAGTGCGAACTCGCATACAGCACTTTGAAAGGACAGTTGTCGGCATACCCCATTCTGAGGTTACCTGACCTCAAGAAACCTTTCGTACTGAGAGTCGACGCGTCAGGTCAGGGCATCGGGTCAACATTGTTGCAAGCCGAGGACAGTGACCCGAATATGCTATTCCCAGTTGCATATGGCAGTCGGAAACTAAACAAGGCTGAACGCAACTACAGTGTTGTTGAAAGAGAATGTCTCGCTCTGATCCACGGCATCAGACGCCATCATGAGTTTCTGTATGGAATTTCTTTCACGGTACAAACCGACCACGCTCCATTAGCTTACCTTGGTGCCAATAAGGAATTCAACGCAAAGATTATGCGTCGGGCCATGCTGCTAAGCGTTTACTCCTTCAAAGTGGAATATATTCCGGGGAAACAGAATGTTGGGGCTGATTTCCTGAGTAGAAACTGGACTACGGAGGAAGAGGAAGAAATTGTAAATACCAATCATCCTAAAGCTACCTATCAGGGCAGCTTCATTGTCACGAAAGAAACATGAAAACAAGTTTCCATGTCTCAAAAAGGGGATGATTGTGATGGCCGAACTCAGCTGACCCTGAATTATAAAGATGATAGGGTATTTCCCTCATATAACATTAGAACCCCTGAACATTTGTTGTCGTGTTATCGCCAACCTGGAACTCATCTTCACCACGTTTGCTCATTAAATATGTAGGCAGTTGCAGGCATGCATCCTGGAATTTCGCTTTGTCGTAGGGGCAGGTTAAATCACTCCCATTGTCACCTCTGAGAACGATTAATGGCAATCATTTTCTTAACAACGGCCCAAAAGGGGACGTGGCCAGAGACTCACTCCTGTTTCTAGAGCAATTAACAGCAGTTCATTTTCCATACCTTGCTGTCACCCCGCCTAGTAGGAGTTGCCAAAGCGTATCAGGAGACCGGTACCATCAAAGGCTGGTTGGTCGTCAGAATTAAACGTAGAGCGGTATAAGATCTAAGGAATCAGGGAACTCACAGCGAACGAAGCTAGTTTCTCGCAGAGATTTCGCATCCTTATGCGAGCAGCCTGAGACGAAGGGAGATCGGAAGCCAGGGGGCCATCGCGGTTAGCACGACGGTGTAGAACCTCGACTTTTTCCTGAGATGAAGAAAGGTGTTAGATTCTAACATGTCCCACTCATCTTTCATTCCAGTTAGAGATATACAGAAACTGAGAAATGCAACTTTATCACTCGTTCGCCAGACCTTGACAGAAGCACTAGCATAGTGAAATCTTGCTTGATTCTCTCTGGATTTTTAACTTATTGCAGTGAATTCTATTCTGTGCTAAACGAGTGATCGCTACCTCTGCAATCCCAGCAAAAAGAAGTACAACCTGGTAAAGAGTACCCAGACTCAGTTCTTAAAACCCTTTCCAGAATCTGATGAGACTGTGTATTAATTTTTAAATCTTTGAGGCGATCCTATGTTGGGGATCCAGCTATCTAAAATAATAGAAAGAAAGCACACCCATTGACAAATTTAAACACCTCACCAAGTATATTAAGTTGTAACTGGAAGAAGAACAATTGCCAGAGTGTTTTTTTATTAATTTACTTCTACACACACACGGAGAGAGAAAGAGAGAGAGAGAGAGAGAGAGAGTACATATTTACGTGAACTGTGACGGTGCCTAGTTTTTCCTCACTGGATTTAAACCATACCTCACTGGTCAGTTGTTGCCATCTCGTTCCAAGAAGTTCCCCCACCAGCGGCGAAATCTAAGAAACCACACCCCATTCTCACCTGTATCTAACGGTGACAGTGCCACCCCATAGACTCTTTTTATATCATAAAAAAACCCACAAGAACATTTAGTCTTCACGACCGGCGATAAGTGGGAATATTTGCTACCAGCCAAACCTCGCTAAATCTGGGGCCGGACATTGAAGTAAAAGACACTCTCAATATGTCAAGTGTTAATTGATGGTTTTTAAAAAATAATTCTATGGATTGCCTGCTTCCAAGATCGGTAAGTCTGTGTGAGAGTTTGTGTGTTGGCCAGCACGAGCGTGCATGACTAAATGAGATTTATGTGCAACTATTTTAATTGCTGTACCTGGTAGACACTTTGTTATTTTATTCCTTGCATGGTTCACTTTATAAGTGGGATTTCTTAACCTCTGTTATTTCCCCTTCCTAATCTGCTTAGTAAAAGGAAAAACAGTTAAGGATAATAGGACTAGTGTCCTAATCCCTCTTTTCAGGATAGATTAATTGACTGTTGGGTTAACTTATCTATTTCTGTTAACTACCTGTCCTTTGGACCGGGTTCCTTTTTCATTTGTCTGTACAAGAGGGAAGGGCCTATTGAATATCACTCTTCACCAAACCCCCACCCACCTTGTTATTTGTATTTTTTGAACCTTTGATTTCTGCATGTAAATAGATAATTGTTAGTGACTTGATTTTATGCTAAATAAACGTAATAAAACTTTTAGCATTAGTGTTGGCAGGCCCAAACCCAAACTTTCCCATATTCGTTATCGTAGTCTGTATTCACGTACATTGTGTGTTTGAAGCACCAAATCGGTGTGAGCGCAGGCGTGAGTCTGGAAACTGGCAAATAATTGTTTGTCCAGAAGAGTTTTTTTTAAGGAGTAGATTGGAGACAAAAGTTGTCGTAAAACAGTCTGTCCTTACTCTTCCCAGCACTCTGTGAATCAACTATTTACTTCTAAAACCCTTACTATCACATAGCCTTTTCCCTCATTCTCCATTCTAAACAGGACCACTATTTCCAAGACTCTTTCTCTCAAAATAAATTTACGACAATGACGGACCACTTAAAGAACCGTTTATTATTAGAACAGGAGTCAGACAGGTATGCCTCTTGTCTTCATTTCTTTTCTTACTAGAAATAGATTGGATTATGAAAACATCGACATCACACAACAGAAATGGAATACAGTGAAATCTGACTAAACAGCTTGACGATCTGGATTTTGCAGATGACTTGGCTCTTCTGTACCAAAACCATAATCAGATGCAAGAGAAAATGAAAATTCTCGATGAGAGGTCACAGGTTATATTAGGGCGCATGTCCAAGCATAAAAGACCCTTAGGTCTGGGGTTTTCTAGAATCCACAGGGAAAGAGAGGCAGAGGTAGACCAAAAAACACAGGACAGCCTATGCTCCTCTGGGAGCTAAAGGGTATTGATTGACTGATTGGCTTTTGTAGCAAGAACATAGCATTAATACTCGTGTTGTACTTTTAAAATCACATCGATGTGTCTGTAATATTAATGCCATTTACATATGCACACATATAGATTAGATATATCTACTCAAACATATACACACACATATATATATACTCACACATATACATACATATAAATATATATATATATATATATATATATATATATATATATATATATATATATATATATATATATATATATATATATATATATATATATATATATATGTGATAGGGTGGGGGCGAGATGGTGATGATGATGTTGTGATATGTGATCACTCTCTTTTCACACTCGCAACGGACCCGATTCAACAATAAAACTCTGATTCTTAAGGCAGGGGCTATATTTATTTTTACAACCCATTCAGTGACTAAGGGTACACTGAAGCAAACATTAAACAAACAAACCAACAAACAAAACACCAAACAACCACCCAGCTAGTGCTCAGTTGCTAATCGTGCTCAAGGCATTTACAGATTGACTCTGTTGTCTAACTTCGTTTCTCTCTGGGCGGCTTTTGCAAAATCGGCCCGTTCGACGGCCGCTATCTCTTTATGTAGGCGCTAGGCTAATAACTCAACTTAAGTGCGCTGCGCGGATTGATTGTGCCACTAAATAACACTCGCCTTTATTGCTCTATTAGGCACGAAAACACAGATATGGCCCACAACTATCAAATATAACACACGACTATCAAATATAACACACCACAACTAATTCTTAGGCTTTATTATGGCCTAGTCATCAATCTTCTTCTTTGTCAGAATTTTCACATCCCAGCAATGCTTGCTCGCGCCGTCACATGGGCTGACAGTCACGTGGGTGCGCGCACATCGAAAATATACGGGCGATAAATATGCCATGAACATGAAGGGGGAAGCCGGGGTGTCTTTACGGCCCCATCATATATCTCCCTCCTGATTTTGTTGTCGTCCCGACAACATCACTACCTCTGGCGCTTCAATTGTAACCTCTCAGATCGTTGGTGCTGCGCATGACTCTTTCTGAGCGGCGATGCTTTGGGCTGAGCTTCTGGAATAGGTACAACCCGGCTGGGGACACTCTTGGTCGTCATGTCCCTCGTTGTCCGTTGTTGGGCTGGCAGTTGCTGTGGTCTAGAAGATTCATCTACTTGCGCCGCGTCGCTGCTTGCTTGTGACATCTGCTTGTCAGTGCATGTAGCTGTCGACTTTGTAGGGGGATTGCTCCTGACTTGTTTTACAGTCGTTTTGTGTGGACGGTGGCCCACATTCCCCACAATCTGCTTTTGATGAGTCTCCTCTTCTGGACACCGACGTGCACTCCCTCCTATCTGCTTAGGACGGGTTTCCTCCCCTAGACAACCACCAATTTTCTCGGTTCCCTTAGGGTGACAGTTGTCACGGCCATCTCTTGGTTTACATACTGTAGGCAACCTGGTTGTGGCAGTACGTCTCGGGAAAGAGCTCCTTGAGGGACAGGTGGATATCAAGTGTTCTGTAGACTTGCATCTAAAACATCGTTTTGGATGAGGGCCTTGAGGGCATTTGGCTGCCATGTGGCCTGAGAACTCACCACAATTATAGCACCTCAACCTGGTAGGCTTTCTCTGCGCCATGGGTCGCCTCCTACTTCCTTTGCATTCTTGACCGCCAATGTCGCACACATAGACTGCTTCCATGCCCTGGACAGATGGTTTGCTGTCAAATTCCACTCTCTCATTTCTCGCCAGACTCCTGAATCCCTTTCTAAAGATCTTGGTCTGATGTATGAATACATCAATACCTCCATCATCTGGCGTGATAAACCCCCATCCCCTGTGGACACTGTACCACTTGCAAACCCCTTTTCGCCTTGTCGGTGGAACTGCGTTTGTTGGTACTGTCAGCTCACTGCTTTCGTTGACAACAGCCTGACTCTCACATACAAGAACACGCACCCCCTCGTCGTGCTTTGGCTGTTCTCGCGGTTGGCCTGGTTCTTTCTCTTTTTGCACCTCCTTTTGTACTGGCAAACTGGTCTCTGACATCTGTGCTATCTGGGACTTTAGGAGGGATAATTCTGCTCTGAGTGCCTCCTCTTCATTGTGAGCTTCTACACTGGCTACCTGCACTTCTTCTACTATGTATGCAGGCTTTTCCGCCACGTACCGTAATTCCCTACCCATGGTGTAAACAGCACGTATTGTCTTCTGAGCAAAAGGTCTTCCACACGGCCACCTTCACGTACACTAACTTCACAGTACCCTGTTCAACCTGAAAGTTTGGTTATAATTGGGGTATATAGGGTGTTATCGTCTTCACTGGTATCTCGTTCGTAGTCCTGGACCGATCGTGCGTTGTCCCATGACTGTCTTTATAGTGTGTTTGGTAGGGCCTCATTCATGGCTGCACATGCTCTTTCTTGATTGCGTATCATTTGTTGTACGATTTCGATTCTCATTTTGTCTTTCGTTTCTTTGTTTTGTTCTCTAGTTTTTGTAAGGATATCCTCAACGATCCTTCTCTCTGTTTCAATTCTTTGGAGGATTTCTTCGTTCTCTTCTTTTAGCTTTGTGAGTTTGGCGATGTCGACTTCTATCTCGTGTTTGATGGATTTTGTTTCCTGTAGCATTGCCTGGGCGCTCTGTAACATTTCTCTGACGTTCTGCATATCTATTACGTCTTCACCTCTGTCCTTGTCGTCTTCGGGAGCCTGCTTGCTTCTGTTTTCGTTCTGCAGTTTCCTTTTCATTTCGTTGATTTCAGCGGTCAGCTTGTGTAGCTGTCGTCTGTCAATCGTGCGCTGTTTTTCTGCAGCATCCGCAGTCACTCTGTGTTTGGCGCTATCTCTTTATATAGGCGCTAGGCTAATCACTTAACTTTAGTGCGCTGCGCGGATTGATTGTGCCACTAAATAACACTCGCGTTTATTGCTCTATTAGGCACGAAAACATAGATATGGCCCACAACTATCAAATATAACACACGACTATCAAATATAACACACCGTAACTAATTCTTAGGCTTTATTATGGCCTAGTCATCAATCTTCTTCTTTGTCAGAATTTTCACATCCCAGCAATGCTTGCTCGCGCCGTCACGTGGGCTGACAGTCACGTGGGTTGCGCGCACATCGAAAATATACGGGCGATAAATATGCCATGAACATGAAGGGGGAAGCCGGGGTGTCTTTACGGCCCCATCACATATATATACTCACACGTATACACACACTTATATATACTCACACATACACACACATATATATATCTTCATGACATGAAGACATCAGTCTTTATAACGTTGCTCATTTAAAAGGTCTGCTGCCAGTGCTCAGCCCTTTGCACCATCAAAGACTGTAATCCAGTGCAAGCAGAGACGAATTTACTATGAAGCTAATAAAGCTTGAGCTTCAGGGCTTCCAAGTACAGTTTTCTCTATAATACGCTTCTTTCCCACTCCAACATATTTTTTGTCATAACAGGGTCCCCTCCAAGAGGTCAAGTTTCAGGGCCCCAAAAATGTAGATCCGCCACTGTGCAAATTTTGGGATATTGTGACCATCCTGCCCTCGGTAAGTAGGTAAAGAGGAAAGATGAATGAATAAAAAAACCAAATGATGTGTGATACAGAGAGATGGGAAAAATGTAACAATTCAGAACAGTAAAAAAAGAACATCAACTCAAGAAATGCAAAGAACAATGAAACTAGATAATAAAATAACAAAATAAAATAAAATATCCTTATAAAGAAATCAACTAAAGAGTCTTGACTACAAATCTCGGTAGAAATCTCAGTTAGAAAGGAAATGAAGTAGCAGCATAAAAATACTTAAAGAGAATACGAAACGCAAGCAACAAAAATAGACAAATAATGAAAAAGTGGGGAAATAGGTACTTGTCATTCCGTGCTCTAAGAAGGCATGGATCTATAAAGTACTTATTTAGTGAATGATGGAAAGTTGGAAGAGAGACGAATCCAAAACGAGGAATATGGAATATAGACCAGAAAACATTATGCAGGGATAAAAGGTTATTTCGTACCGGTGATTCAATAAAAATAGATCCAATTTTTTTGTAAAAGGTACGGAAACGTGAATCTTATATTCAATGGCCGAGCTGCGCGTAGGTTTCAATTCTTGTATTTACCTTTCTTGACGTGCCAATCTTAAAAGCTTCTATAAATGTTTTACATTCCACGACAATGTTGCGGATTATTTCAGCGTGACTGACGAAAGAAAACTTGGGTACGATTTTTCATTAAACCACAGGTGGAATTATTTACTCTCTCTCTCTCTCTTCTCTCTCTCTCTCTCTCTCTCTTTATTCTCCTTAAGTTACATGAACTTGGCAACTGCTATGAGGTGGGGCTGGCAAACATCGTGTAAAACAAGAGCGTTTGAATGCTTGGTGCAGGCTCCCTACTAACTGCACTGGGGGCTGCATGCTCCGTGAGAAGCTGAAATAAAAATGAATGATAAATCAATGAAGTTACATTAAATTTTGGGCTGTCTTCAAAACTGCGGCATAAAATCACTTTGGAAACCAGGGCTGTAGAGTTGGAGTCGTGGAGTCGGTCATATTTTAGTGAAGTCGGTGAAAAATATCCCGACTTCGACTCTTAATTTTTCGTGAGAAGTTAAGGCAGATCCACGTTTGATTTATGCAAGGGAAGGGGCTGTCTGAGACTTTAATAACAAAGGCAGTTATTGTATCAGACTCACAATCCATGCTTCGAAAAGTCCAAAATGGTTGGCTTTGACATGAGTGGAAAACCTCCATAGAAGCATCGAATCTTCAAGAACTGATATGGATCTACTGTCCTGGTCATGCCGGGGCACGTGGCAATGAAAGAGCTGACAGACTAGCTTCAAAAACACCAACAAATGGTGCATTGGCCATGGATAAGGAAAAAATACTGAGGGAAATTGATGTTCGTCTATTAGAGAATGACATTGCAATCGATAAATCAACAAAGCTAAGATTGCTGGAATTCGTCTTCAAACGTAAGACCAGCAGGGATGGACATATGAGAGGATGCATCCGCCGTGTATACAACCAGTGCGCAACAGGAACAATTAGCTCCGACTGGAGCAGTGATAAGTGATGACTACATCATATGTGCCTCCAGTGTAACATATTATCTTGTGAGATTTTTGTACCTTTTTTAATTGTAATTCAGGCAAAACATTGTTCACGCACTCTAGACGCAATTTCCTAGTTAACCCCCAGAAGGATATGGGTGAACTTTCATCATGTTCCCCGAGGTACACTGTGTGCTCTGGAATTTAATTTTTCTGAGAGGTTGACATTGGTGGGTGGAGCGCATGATAATGGGCCTGTTAGTTTACGGCGAACTAATGTACTCAGCAGGCATTTGTTTCTTTCTATTTGTCTAAAGTTCGTGGTTACAAGCCATCAGACGATTTGTGGTACTAACGCCGCTAGTGTGAGAGAAAAGCATCCACCATAACCGCCTACAGTGGAAGAGAGTGTGGAGAAGGCTTTCGTCATCACAGAACTGATGAACCACAGCTGCAGGACTCACTCATACAAGCTAAGTGCTAACTAAAAGGCACCAGCAAAAATGACATTTCAGTTAAACCGTAAGTATAAAGTTAAATTTCCATCTATGTCTCAATGACGAGAACTTTATATCCATCAAAATTCCACTAATCTTTCCATATTTATTTTAACCTGTTAAAGACTATTTCACTATTAAATTTGTTGCCTGTTGTTTTAAAACTAAACAATAATAGTTGATTCAGATATAGGTATAAAAGCAAACGTATGAGCCACAATACTTAATCTATATATAAATACTTAGACTCATATTTACACTAAACAGAGCTATACCTTATAAGAGGGATTTCGTTGGATTACACCAACTGATGGCTTGAACGGGTTAAACCATTGCTTAAATTCTTCACAAAAGGCGACGGACCAGATAATAAGTTAACAAATTGCTCAGATCTAAGCAGCTTTTGTTCTTGACTTCTGGGAATATCTTGTGAACGCTACCTTCAGGTAGAAGTGTCATTAATCTTCGATCTACATCTCTGCCAAGAGTAATCTTGCGAGCAGGTAGATACATTGGAAGCCAATATTAGATACTCTTGAGTTTTGGTCACTGTTGGACCACTACTGCAAAGCAGGGGAGGCAATCCGTGACAGAGAGCATATAACCTAAATTGCTCGTGTCCATTCTAACCTGTGCGAGGAAGCTGTAGATTCTCCAATTTTTGGGGTAAGTGTAACATTATTTTACAAATGTGAATTTGACATGTTTTTCTTGCTAGGTAGTTAATAATGAGGCTGGCAACATCAACAAATGAAAATACTTTATTCATGAACCACTGCAGCAATCGCTGGTCATTGTTTCTTGCTAGTCGTGCGGAAAACCGACAGCAAAGGTGACCCCAGACTCTGACTGGAGCAGTGATGAGTGATGATTACATCACAAGTGCCTGAAGTGTATAGTTTCATTTTATGAGATCTATGTACTTTGTTAATTGTAATTCAGGCTCGTCATTATTCGCGCTGTCCAGACACATTTTCCCAGTTTAATACCTAGAAGATTGCTGGTGATTTTTAATCATCTTCCTTAAGCAACGCTGTGTACTCAAGAATTTAATTCTTCTGAGAGAATAACATTGGTGGTTGGTCAGCGAGAGGATGCACCTGTTGCTTCCGATTCAGCGTACTTCGCAGAGGCATTTGTTTTTTCTATTTTGTCTACAACGTTCGTGGTTACAAGCTATCAGACTGTTTGAAGTACTGAAGTTCCTACGCCACTAGTGTGAGAGAAGAGCATCAACACTGACCGCCTACATTTGACGAGTTGTGTGGAGAAGTGCACTCATCACCAAAAAGGTGTGACGCAAACCACGGCGACATGACTCACCTAGATCAGTTAAGTCCTGATTAAAAGGCATCAGCAAAACAGACTTTTATCATTCCCCTGTTAAGTCTCTATGAGGACGCTTCCATCTAAAAATTCACGAATTTTTCCATAATTATATATATAGTGAAAAATTCGTGAATTTTTAGAAGCGTCCTCATAGAGACTTAACAGGGGAGTGATAAAAGTCTGTTTTGCTGATGCCTTTTAATCAGGACTTAACTGATCTAGGTGAGTCATTTCGCCGTGGTTTGCGTCACATCTTTTTGGTGATGAGTGCACTTCTCCACACAACTCGTCAAATGTAGGCGGTCAGTGTTGATGCTCTTCTCTCACACTAGTGGCGTATATATATATATATATATATATATATATATATATATATATATATATATATATATATATATATATATATATATATATATATATAGATAGATAGACATATATTTACCTCTAAACAGAGCTATACCATTATAAGAGGAAATTCGCTGAATTAACTCAGCTGGGGGCTTGAACGGGCAAAAAACCATTGCTTAAATCCTTCACAAAAGGCAACGGATCAGATATAAGTTAAATATTGTTCAGCCCAATGCAACATTGTTCTTGACTTCTGAAAATATCTTGTGACTCTTCCTTAAGGTAGAAGCGTCATTATCCTTCTATCTACATCTCTAACAAGAGTAATCTTGTGCGAAGGTAGACACCTTCGACGACCCATTTAGATACTCTTGAGTTTTGGTCACTGTTGGACCACTACTGCAAAGCAGGGGAGGCAATGTGACATCATGACGTATTAAAAGTCACTATTACCTTTTCTTTTCTTTGCATCCCTGTCGCAGATTTTTTGATAGGGGAATTAAGACATAGATTGGTCCCTTCTAAATAGAAAAAGAACAGGTGATAGCTCAGTGGGAGGTAATGTAAAGAAATAGATTTTCACGAGTGAAATGGTGGAAAATAGTTAGAGTCTGTCCCTGAAATCGAGAAGCTTCTCTCATTCAGCCTATCTCTGCAACAGAACTTGGTTAGTCAGACAATCTACTAGAATATATATATATATATATATATATATATATATATATATATATATATATATATATATATATATATATATATATATATATATATATATATATATATATATATATATATATATATATATATATATATATATATATATATATATATATATATATATATATATATATATATATATACAGCGTGTCCGGCAGAATCACTACCAATAACAAATGTCAATATTTTCTCATCCATGTAAGTTAGAATTATTTCTTTATGGTTACCTCGTATAGAAACCATCACATTTATAGGAGCAGTGAGATAATTGATAAATTGTCCGATAATGTGCAGATAACGCATACGTAATGCGCAGACACGGAATGTGATGACACGTGTAGTGAAAATGGCGGAGTTCACGGTTTAGCAGAAAGTGTAATGCTGTTATTGGCTTGTGGAATTAAAGTTTCCCATTGTTGTGCAAAGGATATTCAGGCAGGAATATGGACAGAAACCTCCAGAGCGACATACCATAGTGAAATGGCACAAGCAACTGTTGGAAACAGGTTCTTTGTTGAGAAAGAAGGGAAGCGGCAATGAAGCGTTGTCTCCAGAGAGAGTTGAAGCAGTTAGCGAAGCTTTTCAACGTAGCCCGCGGAAATCCATTCGACAGGCAAGTGGAGAATTGGGTATTCCAAAATCTAATGTTCACGACATTGTGCACGAAAGATTGCGGCTTAGAGCCTACAAGATCCAGCTAGTGCAGAAGTTACAGCCAAATGATAAACCCAGACGGGCCGAGTTCGCAAATGCAATGCTATGTCACCTCGATGATGACAATGAATTTCTCAATCGTGGTATTCTCCGATGAAGTGACCTTTCACACTTGTGGCAAAGCTCACCGGCATAATTGTAGGATATGGGGAAATGAAAACCCACATGTCGTAATGGAGCATGAGCGAGACAGCCCTAAACTTAACGTGTGGTGTGCCTTAACCTCTCGAATTATATGATCGGGCCATTTTTCTTCGCCGAAGCCACAGTCAGAGGAGCAACATACCTAAACATGCTGCGAAATTTTGCAGTTCCTATGATACCAGAAGGATTCATATTCCAGCAAGATGGAGCACCTCCACACTATGCCAATGAAGTAAGAAACTACCTTCATCAACAATTTCCAGATAGATGGATTGGAAGATTAGGTCCCATTGATTGGCCACCAAGGTCACCAGATTTGACCCCCTTAGATTTCTTTCTATGGGGATACGTAAAAAGCTTTGTCTATCAAACTCCGGTGCAGGGACTGGATAATCTTCGGCAGCGAATAATTGACGCTTGTGCATCCGTCACACCTCAGATGCTGCAAAACACGTGGAGAGAGATAGAATACCGTCTTGACATTCTTCGAGCCACTAAAGGCGCTCATGTGGAGATCTACTGAAACTTGGTGGAGATCAACTGAAACTTGATGAGTTGCTACTGAAACGTAATGAGTTTGCCTAACAGAAAATCAAAATCCGGTTGGTCTGCTATTATTAGTATATGAAATATTGACATTTGTTATTGGTATTGATTCTGCCGGACAAACTGTATATCACCACTCACATATACACACACAGAAGTGACGACCGTTAGACGCACAGACATGAAACCTACATCAATGGAATATGGATATTTTGGGACAAGCTGACCGACACACGTAAATAAAGTTTATGTAAATTTTATTTATCATAAGAAACTTCACAACAGCTACAAGTTGAATATCAAATCAAATACAATCAAACATAGGGTAAAGAATTATTTAAAGATTTAGACTCATAGGTGAAATCTTCCCTCCCTTTCTTGAGACAAGATCCCGTTAGAGAAAAAAAGTTTGTAACCCCCAAAAGAGTCAAAGGTTTATACTCTATGGTCTAGGATTTCCCTCTTCCGCACAGAACAGAGTTTATACGTTAATCTATTCTGAAAGGGAATCAGTATCAGAAAAAAAACTTGCATAAAGAAAAAACACAAAGTGGGTACAAGAATTATACGATCAAAGAACCACTCATTCCTGCTTTCTTTCTATCCATACAACAGTGGCCACTGACATTCGTTCTTACCTACAAACTTGATTTTCACCTTCTGGCGCAATGTTTAGGACACGCACACCCACAGCAACTCCAGTGTTATTTTGGCAAAAGAGAACCCCAGCTCTACAGAGAAAGGTTAATTCCGATTCCTGCGGGGACCGTTCTCTTTACGACTATATTTTCTCTGGATTACTGTTTATGTCACTTCAAATCAGTTCAGGTAATATAAGTCACCGTGCTCACAGTGTCCGAATATTGCGGTTTCCAGTACTTAGGAAATGTCAGGTCGTCAACTTCTCTCAGTATAAAATTCTTGGTCACACCACAAATGATCAAACGTCGGAAATGTTAAGGTTTGTTAGGTCGCCACAATGGGACTGAATGTAACTGAGATTGGAACAATAAATCTGGATCTATATGCCAGTTACCAAGTCACTCTTAATATTCGTTGTGTTGGTATTCTGTCTCTTTCTGGGTGTAAGCACAGCCTCAGACAGGTTTACCTTGAAAAAAACCCAGTTACTAATATAAGCAATGTTCTTTAGTATGATTACTCTCAGGTTTACATGGAAGCCGCTGGTAAGGTTTTAGGGTTTGACCCAAATACTGTGTAAAGAGAAAAGATACAAATACTTAACATAATATATTATACACAATCCTATCCTTACCCCCACGTAAAATAGAAGATATTTATTCACTTCGGTTATTTAACTTTAAATTATAAACTACAAGCTTAGAGCTTGTCTTATCGTTTTTTAAAAACTTCCGTGTACTAAATTCTATTTACTTAAAAAAATCAGTCATCATGAATTAGAAATAAATACATGTATCGTCAATACTCATGATGGATCAGTGCATTTACTTAATTGGTTAAAATATCCTCTGACTGGTTACTAGCAGTTAATAAAATTTATATTACAGCTGGACGAGATTAGCTAGAAATTATTATTTGTTCTGCTAGCCACTGTACCACAGTAAAACCTAGAGAAATATCTTTGACGATTTAACTAGTAAATCACTCTGCACACAATCTAGTGAAATATAATCGACGATTTTACCACTTAAACACTCAAACTACTAGACTAGTATTTACCTTCACACAAACTACTGAGACTATCTCCACCGACAGCTGAGAACTCTACTATTACAAGTGATTCTGGAATCAAAGCTAGATGTCTTCTGAATCTATGGAGTACTGGATAAATTGAGTTAGAAAGCTCTGGTATTTATACATCTAAAATCAAAGGAAAATGGCGACTATAGACCGAAAACCCGACTCT
The DNA here is from genome assembly GCA_024509875.1 of Oreohelix idahoensis. Classification (NCBI taxonomy): domain Eukaryota; kingdom Metazoa; phylum Mollusca; class Gastropoda; order Stylommatophora; family Oreohelicidae; genus Oreohelix; species Oreohelix idahoensis. Next base: position 18,800 of record JAMPIV010009148.1, on the reverse strand, counting down.
CTGTCAGATGTTATCACCTACGGGGAATTCTATGTTCAGATTTGAAAATCAAAGATCATTCTCACATTAAAGCCGAAAACCAGAACCCTATTTTCTCGCTTAAATCAGGCATAACGTAATTTGCTAAACAGTGCAAATTTCTTCACGTCTACGCTCGTAAGGCCAGTCTAGCGAGCAATGTCTTTGATCTCGACGTTCTCACCGTGGCTTAATTAACTTACAGGCGAATGGACTCAGGAAAAGTTAATAGAAATTATCTCCCTTTTGTTCCAAAATTATCTGGTCTTGATCGCTAGTCTTATCTATTACCACGATTTTCAATCGCTGGCGTTATGAATAAATTACAGATCAACGTAGCTAAATGGTCTGCTGGTTGAACATCATCAAAGAAAATAGCGAACAGCAATAAAATATGCGCGCTAATTAGAAAAAGGGCAGATCCTGAGTATAGGAATAGTTTTGTTAACCAACAGGAGTAGGTGAAAACTTTGTTAATAGAAAAGTGTAGATGAAGAAATAGATATATGAAAGCTATTTTCATAATCTGTCAATCCCCAATTACACGCCTATTGAGGCATATTGGTAATATGATGTTAAGTACTTATTTTTTTTTACCATCGGCACACTAAGGGTGATGTGGTCAGCATAACGCCGGCCGTCTTAACCTTTCCAGAGTTACTATGGTACCCAATTCACGAGGCTGAGTCGACCCCGAAGCCGGTCAAAAAAATCCCCACCTGGGGATCGAACCGGGGACCATCGAGCTAGGAGGCCAGTGTACTAACCACTGCGTTAAATCTGTGCATTTAGGTCGCCCATTAAAATTATAACGTCTTTATTTCTATTGTTGTCAATGATATTTTAAATTCTTATATAAAAATTGTTCTTTCATAAATTATACTTTACTAGCAATAACCCGTCAAACTTGACGTTTTTTTAATTACAGTGTCATGTTTCCGTTCCCGGATGAGCAGATAGAAGTACATTCTTAGAATGTTTTTGGTTTCTTTCCATTATACAGTGTAATCAAACTGTTCATGAACACCGTCATTTGAACGCTTTTCTTTGTTGATTGTAACTATTTTCGGGAGAGTATATATATAAAGGAAACAGTACAATTTTTCAACACGGTTGCATTCCTCAACTGTGACCAGCGTACACACGGCGAGAATTATGTTACTTTTAGATTCAATTTAAAAGTTCTTTGATGACAACATTTCGTGTGACAGTATGTGGTTGTTTTCAAAGAATGTTCCCTGATAGTAAGTGGTTTTAACAAAAACTTTCAAGTTTTCATGATTTGTACATCGGGTGAGGGCTCATGCACACCAATTTTTACGCACTTTTTCTTTGTCGAGTGCTACTAATTTCGTGAAAGAATTTAAAAAAAATAAAAATAAATAAAACCTAATTTTTTGTTTTATATAACACCCACGCCGCGCAAGTTGCACACCATGCGTTGTGCACTTTTTTTCTGGCGCGAGTTACTGTTTTGAGTGAGAACGACCGACGTAACATACTCGTACATTGGTTAGTTGGGATGGGATGGGATGAGATTATTAACTGGTGCATTTCATTGAATAATATTCATATTTATTTTCCTTGTGGCAGTCTTGATTGTTGCCAATATTAGTCTGTTGTTTTCATTCTGTGATAACCTTTTTTTCTCAGGTCCTGAGGGTAGCACTAATCTCCAGTGTTCGATTTATTATTTTCCCTTCTCGTAGTACCTAGATGTCATTTTTAAAGTTTCTCATTTCTGCTACCGTGTGTCTTTAATTTTCTCCGTCTTTGCTCCTTACAGAGTATGCAGCCACTGCGGCTGACCTCCTTGTAAAAAGTCTGCATCAAAGCGCGTGCTCCAGCAGAAGTGGTCTCTGTGGCAATTTGTTTTATGTGATTCTCTAGCCTACCCCACGTACAATCTTATATTAGTCGCGTTTTATGAATTACCTCCTTGTTCGTTTAGTGTGAGAAAATTCCAAGAACCCAGTCTGGATATTTTCCAAGAAAACAATAAAATGAGCCAATAGTCCGGACTCCTTTCGGCTTTCTACGGACTGTGTCATAATCTTCTTTAACAGAAGACCTTTCTTCTGTCCTGGATGACTGAGTTGAATTACTTTATTTGGTGACTTGTTCATGTTATCGTGGTTTCTACAGGTTGGAGGTAGCCGATATTGTGCTCAGCCCTCCTAATGTCACGGGATTTGCCTCCACTTTGCTCTGCAGTAGTGGTCCACCAGTGGCCAAAACTCAAGAGTATCTAAAATGGCTCTTCAAAGGTGTCTACCTTCGCACAAGATTACTCTTGGCAGAGTTGTAGATATCCTGTCACCTTATCTTTTCATACTCCTCATGGACGATGTCATCAAGGCATGTAAGGAAAGAACGAGAAAGTATTCAGTGGGGTACTGGAAGATGAGACAGGTGTGTATTTCAGAGCTGGCATTTGCTGATGATGTTGCCCTGATTGCTAAATCAGAGGCACATCTCCAATCCAACCTGCAAGTCTGGAAGAAAGAGCTGGAGAAGAGAGGGATGGTCATAAGCAGCTCTAAAACAAAATCCATGGTGATATCGCGAGAAGAAAGAAGACATCAGATTAAGCTGGGAGAACAGGTCCTGGAGCAGGTCGACCACTTTAAATACCTCGGAGCTATTATAGACCGGAAAGGAGGCATCAAAGAAGAGTTGGCCACTCGAAAAGCACAGCTGGGAGACTTTTTCTGGCCATAAATCGAGGATTCCTCAGCAAGAGAGAGGTTGGTAAGAAAACGAAGATGGCTGTATACCGCTCCACCTAAGTCCCAGTCTTGACACATGGATGCGAGTCATGGGCAATGACTACAACCCACAAAAGCCAGATCCAAACCTCAGAAATGAGGTATCTGAGGAAGATGGTTGAAGTAACAAGAAGAGACATGGTCCGCAACCAGACGATACGTCAAGGTCTTAAATATCCCCCCCCCCCTCCCGCAGACCCAAGTAGAACAGTCCCAACTAAGATAGTTTGGCCATGTCTGCAGAATGGGAGAAGATCGGCTACCACGACAAGCAAGGGAAACAAAGAGCCAGGGATCCAGACCTCCAGGACGACCCAGATTCCAATGGGAGGACAACATTAGACAATCTATGAAGGACCGAGGACTAGAATGGAACCAGGCCAGGAGGAAGACAAACGATAGGATAGTCTGGCGCTCTCTCTTTCAAACCTCTGCACCTCGCGGTAAAAGGGGAACGACTAAGTAAGTAAGTAAGTAAGAGTTGTAGATAGAAGGATGATGATGCTTCTATCTCAAGAGAGTTTTCACAAGATAATTCAGAAGTCAAGAACAATGCTGCAGAGGGCAGAGCACAATAAACTTATATCTGATCCTTCATCTTTTGTGAAGTTTTAAGCAATGGTTTGGCTTGTTCGAGCCCCCAGCTGGTTTAATCCAGCGACATTTCTTTTATAAGTATTTTTGGCTCTATCGCTGTAAATATATATATATATATATATATATATATATATATATATATATATATATATATATATATATATATATATATATATATATATATATATATATATATATATATATATATATATATATATATATATATATATATATATATATATATATATATATATATATATATATATATATATATATATATATATATATATATATATATATATATATATATATATATATATATATATATATATATATATATATATATATATATATATATATACTATTTTCTGTCATACATGCGCTCTCTTATCTATAAGAACTGAATCAACAATTAATTTGTAAAAAAAAAAAAAATATAACAAATTTAATAATCAGTTAGTCTTTAACAAATTTAAATAAATATGGATGAAAGTGACCTTAGAGGTTTTTAAAATGTGTCTTCACTGAGACTTAATTGGGGACTGATGGGTATTATTGTCGTTGCTTATGCCTGTTACAAATGACTTAACTTGCTGAGTACTGCAATGGGTCGTTGTTAAGTCTTTTGTGATGAGGAATCTTCTCCAGAGGGGTCTAGATGAACTTCACTCATAATGTCAAGGTGGGTGTCTTCACAACGTGTCCAATCTAGGTAGTTGGTGGCGAACCCAGTTTCTTGAATCACAAGATAGTGGCGAAGATTCTTACTTCAGACCGGTCTGGTCTAAAAACCGTCTTCTAGCTTCGAACCACGAACTTTAGGAAAAATAGAAGAGCAAAATGCCTCTGCTAAGTACATTTGTGGGCTGAAGATTAACAGGCATAATGTCTCGCTGTCCACCCACCAATGTTAGCCTCTCTGAATAATTATTCTCCCTGAGTATACACAGTATAAACTCAGGGAATATGATTAGAAATCCCCATTATTCTTCTGGATACTTGAATGGGGAAAATGTGTCTGGACAGCGCGAGTGCAATGGCTTACCTGAACTAACATGAAGAAATAATTTAATAATAAGTTCATAATGCAGGAGAGAACGAAATTGATGAAAAGGGCACAACTGATTTCGCCACACCTTAATCGCCTTCTGTGAATTGTCCGAGCGTTACTTACTATTCTTAGCTCCCCTTTCAGACCCTGGTAACGCATTGACGACCTATGTTATATGGTTCTGAATCCATATTAAGTGCATAACAAAGCTAGTGTATTTCAAGGTGGGGGACTTTTCCTGGTGATCAGATTCCTTCATGTTATGACTCTCTGTGTAGGGTTTTTTAAATCCTTTGTTGTCTAAGATAATGACTGGGAGTATGAAAGCGGAAGCTCAATATGTTGCAGCCTTAGGTGGCAAGAAAGATCAATCGTCATAAATGAAAGCATTGAAGGGTAATGAATGAATACACAACAAATGAAGTGGGTTGGCCATCCGGTTAGACTTCAGTAAAAACATGCAATATTACGAATTTTTAATATCACTAAGATAAACGACACTAAAGGAAGAAAGGTTCGCACAGTGTTTGAAATAATAATAATCATAATAGCCCCTTGAGTCATAAATGACTATGGGAATGCGCCCCTGAGGTGACAGCCCTCAGCTGTTTAATTTCCTGGTGTTCCTTTCGACGTTTTCTCCTCTCTTCTGCTTGCCATGATACCTTCTTTTTGCCATATCTGAGGTAGGGCCGTAGAGAGCATTGCCACTTGGTGCGATCGGCAGCTTCATCCTCCCAGGCTGCTGGATTTATGTCCAGTGCCCTCATGTTTCTCTTGCACACATCTTTGAACATCACCTGCGGTCGCCAAACTGTTCTTTTGCCATCTACCAGTTGTCCGTTGAATATATCTTTCGGGATACGACCATCTTCCATGCGGCGGACATGGCCAAGCCAGCGAAGTCTGCGCTGACTAAGAAGTGTATACATGCTTTGAAGGCCAGCACGTGACAACACGTCAACATTTGTCACTTTGTCCTTCCACGAAATACCGATGTTGTGGCGTAGGCACCGTAGATGTAAAGTATTGAGCCTTCTTTCTTGCTTAACATAGGTTGTCCATGTCTCTGCCATATATAAGTGTGCTGATGACGCAGGCGTTACATACCGCAGTTTTGGTCTTCGTTGTGAGTGTCCCCAAACACGCGTTGTGAGGGGGTCAAAGGTAGCTAACTACTTAAAGATCAAATTAGCCACCTGAGTTAATACAGTAACGATTTTTCACGTTTGAATCTTAACACATGCCTTTAAACTAGACAGTATCTAATGAGAAAGGAACGGCAGAATGTGCACAACGACAATGTGCAAACTGCACGCTAGTTTCAGTGTTTCTCAACTGGTGGTGAGTAGGCATCAGGAGGATTTTTTACAATAAACACTACTCAAGCGATGTAATGGGGCGTCTTTAATTTGATATGGTATTATGCCAGAATATGTCAGCATTTAATGGCTTTCGTTTTCATATCTTTATTTTAGTTAGCCTTCAGCCTATTGGTAATATGTAATTAGGAGAAGGCTAGCAGAATTTACAACGATTCTCAATGAGTCGACGACGTATAAAAGATTTAAAAAAAAAAATAAAATAATAACCTGCGTTAGATGCCGTGGCAAAATTAGTTATGTCCTTTTATACCCTTTTCATTCTCTCCTGCATTATCAACAAATTTCTCCATTTTCCTCACCGATCGTCTTATTATTTGGCATATTTTATGCACCTATATTTTTGCCTAGTCACTCCCAGACTTGTTTACGTTTCACCTTGTGAATTGTAGTATTACAAGGCTAATTAGACCGGCTGGCAGATTATAATTTTATCGCCCAGTGTCGTGTAATGCAGACAGACACGGGAAATCATTGTTGACACAAGGTGGTATTGCACGATCGACAGAAAGAAAGCCAGATTGTCTGTCTAAGAAATACGTCTGGGGGATGTACGAAAACACAGGTGATAATACTGTAATCGCTTCCGATGGTCCGTCTCTGTACCAATAGTAGAGATACCATGTCAGAGGAGGCAATATTGGCGGAAGGTATTAGTCAGGAAATGAGTTCATAGATATGTTTGTAAGTTTGTACAAATGCAATCGGAAGTATTACGGCCTTATTTTGAAAAGATAGGTTATGAATTTAAATTTTAAAGGATAATTTTAAACACACGAGGAAGAATTAGATTAATACTCAACCACACCCAGTTCCAAGCTTACCACTGGCTCCATTTGAGAGCAGAACATAAACATTAGTGTTGCAGGTGGAACTTATGGAAGGGGAAGTAATCTTTAGAATGTTTTGAACATATTAAATTTCGAGTTGCAACGCTTGATTAAGCGGATACTTGTTTGACTTTAGGATAGAATTATCTTTTCCTATTTTCGGGTGACAGAGTACAGATAAGCGTGTGAACGCTGTTTAATGTATTTATTCTGTACTGTTTTGAGTCATGTGAATAGCTCGCTAGTCTGCATGCGTTATCGAGAACGGTGTTCAAGACAACCGAATCTCGTGACGGGTTTTTTGGCGGGACTAGTGTGTGATTGAGGGAGTTGTGTTTTGGGCGTGGACCGTGTAGGTCGAGTCCCAGTGTTTTTGGATAATGTATGCCTACGTAGGATTTGAGAAAATGTCGACTTATATATTTCGCTGTGTGTACAGTCTATGTGATACACTGCAGTGAAGATTTGTTTAGGCCATATGAACCTTATTATAGCTGGAGTGATGCTATGTATTGAAGTACTTTCGTAGGCCATATTGTGAAGATTAATGAAGCTGCCGGGTGATGCAGGCTTCGCTGTGTATTAAGGTACTTTTGTAGGCCATATTTTGAAGATTATTGAAGCTGCCGTGTGATGCAGGCTTTGCTATGTATTGAAGTACTTTCGTAGGCCATATTATGAAGATTAATGAAGCTGCCGGGTGATGCAGGCTTCGCTGTGTATTAAGGTACTTTTGTAGGCCATATTATGTTTAGCTGCAGTATGAAGATTTGTGAAGCTGTTAAGCTATTATAAGTCCAGGATTAGGACAGGCCTATTATATATTAACTGCAGTGTGGAGATGTATGAAGCTATTAAGCTATTATTAGTCCAGGATTAGGACAGGCCATATTATGTTTAACTGCAGTATGAAGATTTGTGAAGCTGTTAAGCTATTATAAGTCCAGGATTAGGACAGGCCATATTATATATTAACTGCAGTGTGGAGACTATTAAGCTATTATCAGTCCAGGAAATAGGACAGGCCATAATGTTAAACTGCAGTATAAGATTTGTGAAGCTGTTAAGCGATTATAAGTCCAGGATTAGGACAGGCCATATTATATATTAACTGCAGTGTGGAGATGTATGAAGCTATTAAGCTATTATTAGTCCAGGATTAGGACAGGCCATATTATATATTAACTGCAGTGTGGAGATGTATGAAGCTATTAAGCTATTATAAGTCCAGGATTAGGACAGGCCGTATTAGGTATTGATGAAAATTATATACTATGATTCGTGTTTTGCTGTCGAATGTGTGTCATTTATGTCATCGTATCTGTGTTGTAACGGAATAAACAGTATCGAACTGTTCCAGTCGTTTGCAACCCTTCTTGACTCCTGCATGTACCCTTATGTTATTTTCAACACACCCAGGTCAACATTCCAGACACAGTGAAGGTCAGAAGCACACATATATTGAATTAGCCTGTGTGGCGATGATATAGACCAAACCACTACACTCGCAACAGTGGGTGTAAACAGACTAATAACATTAACGTTTAATTACATTCAGTGAGAAACCAGCAAATCTAGTTTGTATCAATTAGCTCTCATTGGAAAGTTTGTCAAAAATACCACATGGAACTTGGAGCGGAAAATGAGAAATATAAACTAGCAAAGCCTGGGACAAAAATCAGACTGCATTTTCAACAACGTCAAGTAACAAGTCCCCAAAGCCACAGAAAAGGATCGGACAAAGAATTCCAAAATTCAAATTAACTAGATCGAAGTATTTGGTCATCTTTATAACTTAAAAGAGAACCCGCAATTTTAAATACAAAGACTGGAGACTTAAGGAATCAGAAGCATAAGTCATAAGAGGAATACTAAAAATACCCAGATCAAGTGTTCGAAGCATCGAATCAGCATTGCTGTGGCCATTCTACTGTGCCAGGAGATTGTAGACCCTATCTGGGGTAAGTTGTGAACATATATTTTACAAAGTGAATGTCACATGTTACTTGCTATGTAGTTATACAAGTTATACGAGAGTGGCAACCTCAACATGTGAAAACAGTATATTAATAAACCACTACAGCAAGCGTTGGTGATTGCTTTCTGCTGGTCGTACAGAAAACCGACAGCACAAGTAACCCCAAACTCTGAATGGAGCAGTGAGTGATGATTACATCACATATGCATAGTGTGTTGTGATGAAGTCTGAATCCTATCTCGACCTCATTCAAAACATTACACCGTACAGAAATTCCGAGAAGCCAAACAACCAATCAAAACGGCAGCTCGGGTCACGCAATGCTAATAATTTGTAAGGTCTTTTAGTAGGAAGACGAGAAAGTGTAGATGTTGACAATTTTTCGAAAGGCACTGTGTAGTTAATAAAGGTATACGTTGGTAATGAAGGACTCAATTCGATAATAGGGATCGTTATCTATTGGCAGATATCTAGATTTTCACTGGAAGTGGTGTAGAACCGGAGAAAATGTGTATTTAAGGCATCGATGCATGAACCGTGTTATGCTTTGCCATGTTTAGGTTGCTACCGTGAAAAGTCGTCAGATTAATCTAGACATAAGAGAGATACTGCAATAGATAGAGCTTAGCCCTAAGAATAATATAAGCTTTGGATGAAGGAAATCCGCTCAGAGATAAAGAAACTTGAACGATTTCAAGTTTTTCACATTAGCACACAACGCCTAAGATTTTCACTTTTTCTCGTATGCAAAATGCTATGGTCTGGATGTTCTCTCGTACGTGAAACGTTGACCTATGTAAGGCGGGAGGTGCCAATCGTTATACACTTGATTTTCACTTTTTCTCGTATGCAAAATGCTATGGTCTGGATGGTCTCTCGTACGTGAAACGTTGAAGAACATTTCGAAGATAATTAGCCTTGTTTGGTGCTACTTGACTTTACATAAGACCATCCCACACAAAATAAATTAAAGACTTAAGATTATAAAAATCTAAAGACTATGGAACATATAACCTACGAGTTTATTCTATACAAGTGGACACTGAAATGATGAAAAATAAGATTGTGGTGTAAGAACATAGTAACAGTCTTTATACTTTGTGAAATAATAATATTAACATTGTTCAAGTTCAGTACAGAAAAAAGACAGTTTTTATCAAAGATCAAGAAAACAGATGAAGATGAACGTTAATTAACTTTACATGTAACATAAATACTTGACAGTGAAACCTGATATATATATATATATATATATATATATATATATATATATATATATATATATATATGTGTGTGTGTGTGTGTGTGTGTGACAGGGGCTAGGTGTAGTTGAGGTGAACTTATGTCGATGTGGCTACCTCACACCCAAGACCCATGCACTATGAAAATTTATTAAGGATCGTTTGACAGGGGTTGCAATTATTGGTTGCTTGCAACCCTCTCAGCAGCAGACTTAGCAATTCAAGCAACACAAAGCCTTATACAGATCATCATTTAATACTACCGAGCACCCAGACAGTGTTCGTAGACTTTCTGAAAAACAATATATAAAAACAATGTCTAAGTGAAAATCAATAGCATAAATAATAACACTTACCATTCAGAAAACATGCACCCACCACAGTCAGCTATGATCAATCAGCTACAGGTACCCATTCATACCACGCGCTCTATGGCTACGCCATCTTGCGAGAACGGCATACAGCCACGCTAACTCCCAGCTAAGCTGCGTGGTTGTACATTCTATAGTAACATTACATTATAACACTAATATCACTGAAGAAGCACAGGACTTATTCTAGTAAGCTGTAACAAATTAACTTGCAGCTCTCGCCACACTAAAATAAACTATTTTGGCATCAGCACTGTAATTAATAAATATAACAATCTAAATCGCGCCACAATTAAATATTATTCAAACCAACTACGTGTCGGATTTACATAAGCTCATGGAAGGTTTCCTGGATCCCAAACAATATGGAAATACTTAACCATTAAATTTCATTTACACAAATGTAATAACTGAATATGCCAGTTCTAGTACCGGCCACGTGTTATATTTCCTGAACATGGACCCACGCCATGTTCGAATAGATTTAGATCTAACATCAAACCGCACGCGAAATACAACACCACAGAATTAAATATATACTTATTTCAAATAATACGGCACAAAGATGGTAAACCTAGTATCCTTTCTAACACTGTAAAGACTTTAGAATGTTGCAGAATAATACTATATCTACTTACAAGTCTTAGGCATGTTCTTGCTTGAACTAGACTTCAGATCAATAGCTTGTTCTCTCTCCGCGACCGCGATTGGAATGATAGAGATTTTTTCAAATGACGCTGGCGCCTGGACGCTTCTCTTCTCTGATTGGCTGCTATTTGTAAGCGGCTATACTAAGGTAGCTATTTTTAGATGTAAACAAAGATGGCTGCCACATAACGACAAAATGGCGGTGGAAAAACAGGAGAGATAACTATGGCACTGTCACATATTCCCCGCCTGATTTTGTTGTCGTCCCGACAACTGCACTAAGTTAGGCGCTTCAGTCGTATCTACCAAATCTGGAGAATCATCTTTCTCTTCACTTCGTCTCAGTTCATTGCCAGCGACTCTAATGCTCGGACTCGCTCTATCTGTTCGTTGGATGACATATGGACCCCCTGTCACTGTGGGAGCACGAACTACAATGTACTCCTCTTCTGACCACATGTCACGAATTTTGGACCTTTCAGCGTAGTGCATTCTTTTCCTCACCAATTCTCCCACCTGTAGTGGAATAAAACACGACACCTTGTCACATCTCTCTTTCCGGACTGCTGTAAAATTCTGCAACGGTGCCTCTGCTCTTACGTGCGCCTCTCGTAGCCGGGAAACGTGTCCTTCAACGTGTTTTAGATGAGTCTCCTCCTCTACATGTCGACCACTTTTCTTGGCGCCCTTAGGGTGACATTTGCCACGGCCATCTCTTGGCGTGCACCGTGACGGCAACCTAGAGGTGTTGGTACGCCCAGATAGAGCGCTCTTTGAGGGACAAACCGATATCAAATGGCTTGGGGACTTACAATGAAAACATCGCTTAGGAAGCGGGCCCTGGGGACACTTGGCTGCCATGTGATTTGAAAAATCTCCACAATTGAAGCATCTTATTTTCCTAGGCTTCCTCTGTGCTCTGGGTCGCCTCCTGCTACCCTTACATCCCTGGCCGCCTTTGACTTTCTTTCCTGCTATAAGTACCTCACACTCCGGTCGACCACCAACCATCTTTATCTTTGAGTCATTCTGCTCCCCTTCTGTAACCTGACTCCTAGCCGCAGGGGGGGGGGGTCTAGTTTAATGCCTGTGGACATCGATTCTGTACGTGGCCTAGTTCTCTGCATCTAAAACAACAAACTGTCCTGATACGTCTCCCCTGCTCCTGAGTCATCGCATCAATTTTAGCTTCTAATTAAGCCACCTGTGCTCTCAACCGCTCCACTTCTGCGTTTAATGCATGTGCATCTGGTACCGTCACTGTATTTACTACTTCAACACTGGCAACACCAGCCCCAGAAGTGGGTTCAGTCTCTAAAAACCGTAGGGCATAGTCCCTCACCGACGTGAACGATGATGTAGGCTCTTTGATGGTCATTTCCTTCGCAAGCTTTCTTAGTAAATCATCTCTCAGACAAGCAGCAAACTTGTCCCGAAGAAAGGATGGCTCTAAAGGAGTGACATTATTCTGTTTTTGTGCCCTTACCACACTTTCGAACACCTCGTGGATGCGATGGGAGAATTCCCAAAGAAACTCCCTCGCACCTTACCGGGTAAAGTAAAAAGCGGCCATTAGCTCTGGAATGCTTCGACGCTCCCCATACACCCTAAGAATGGAATGTAGCATTCCTTCTGGGTCATCGTCATTAGCCTGAATCCTCAGCTCCCTGCTGACATTTGGGGTCACACTGTCAAGAATAACATCTGCTTGGTCCTCCTTACTCATCATCCCTACTCTCCAGGCAGCTCTCACCTCTCTGACATATTCCTCGGCCGTAGGACCCGTGCACTCCCCAAAGCACCGCACTTTCTTGTGAGCAGGTACCATGATGTATTGTACTCATTCTCGTTGACGATCCAACCCCACTACAGGGTCATCCACCTCAGCCACATCTTCGTTATCCAATCTACCAGCAGCACGTGTGCTGCGTGTCGCCATCTTGTTGCTAGTAGAGTTGACTAGAAATATTGACAAACTGGATGATGCCGTCCCTTGCCTTGCACTGAACTGGGCGTTCTACTGTTTCGGCTGTTGCTACTCTGATTGCTGAAGAGTTGCTTCACTGCGTGCTGTCTGTCAATCCTGCCGACGACGCCACTTGTGACAGGGGCTAGGTGTAGTTGAGGTGAACGTATGTCGATGTGGCTACCTCACACCCAAGACCCATGCACTAAGAAAATTTATTAAGGATCGTTTGACAGGGGTTGCAATTATTGGTTGCTTGCAACCCTCTCAGCAGCAGACTTAGCAATTCAAGCAACACAAAGCCTTATACAGATCAACATTTATTACTACCGAGCACCCAGACAGTGTTCGTAGACTTTCTGAAAAACAATATATAAAAACAATGTCTAAGTGAAAATCAATAGCATAAATAATAACACTTACCAATCAGAAAACATGCGCCCACCACAGTCAGCCATGATCAATCAGCTACAGGTACCCATTCATACCACGCGCTCTATGGCTACGCCATCTTGCGAGAACGGCATACAGCAACGCTAACCCCCAGCTAAGCTGCGTGGTTGTACATTCTATAGTAACATTACATTATAACACTAATATCACTGAAGAAGCACAGGACTTATTCTAGTAAGCTGTAACATATTAACTTGCAGCTCTCGCCACACTAAAATAAACTATTTTGGCATCAGCACTGTAATTAATAAATATAACAATCTAAATCACGCCCTAATTAAACATTATTCAAACCAACTACGTGTCGGATTTACATAAGCTCATGGAAGGTTTCCTGGATCCCAAACAATATGGAAATACTTAACCATTAAATTTCATTTACACGAATGTAATAACTGAATATGCCAGTTCTAGTTCCGGCCACGTGTTATATTTCCTGAACATGGACCCACGCCATGTTCGAATAGATTTAGATCTAACATCAAACCGCACGCGAAATACAACACCACAGAATTAAATATATACTTATTTCAAATAATACGGCACAAAGATGGTAAACCTAGTATCTTTTCTAACACTGTAAAGACTTTAGAATGTTGCAGAATAATACTATATCTACTTACAAGTCTTAGGCATGTTCTTGCTTGAACTAGACTTCAGATCAATAGCTTGTTCTCTCTCCGCGACCGCAATTGGAATGATGGAGAATTTTTCAAATGACGCTGGCGCCTGGACGCTTCTCTTCTCTGATTGGCTGCTATTCGTAAGCGGCTATACTAAGGTAGCTATTTTTAGATGTAAACAAAGATTGCCAATAACTAGACTTAGCCACAAAAAACGACAAAATGGCGGTGGAAAAACAGAATAGTATTAACTATGGGCACAGTATATATATATATATCTACTATGTAGTCAATTGTATGCTAAATGTTCCAGCTGTGAAGCCTCCTGAGATAAAATGTAGTTGTGAATTGTCAGAAGGCCTTTCTTGCTACCACTACGACCTCACACTCAATTTTTTTTTCCTTAATGAATGTGGCTATGTAAAATGTCTAGGGTAATGATATGTAATGTGGTGTGATAGTTATAGATAATAATAAATAATAAATTCTTTAAGCGCCAAACACGGCGCATAAGGCAGAAACCAGTGCTCTCCAGGTTGTTCGTTGTGACGCCACTCCTCTTAGCTCTTGCACATTATTTAGGCCCAACGTTCTTCCTTCTCTTATTATTGTTCTTCTGAGTGTTTCTTTTGGTCTTCCTTTTTTCCGCTTACCCTCAGGAACCCAAGTGAGCGCCTGTAGTGGTATTCTGTTTGTTTTTTTGCATTCGTAGGACATGACCGATATATGACCATCGTCTTTTTCCTTATATAGTCGGAGACATATTTCTGCCTAGAGTCTTCTCTTATTTGTCGATTAGTCTTGAATTCTTTCCAACTGATGTTCATGATTTTTCTAAGACATTTGTTCTCGAATGTATTCAGCTTGTTCTCCAATGATTTTGTTATTTTCCAACTCTCACAGCCGTATGTTAACACTGAGATAACATTTGAATTAAACAGACGAAGCTTGGTATGTATATTCAATGATCGTAATTTCCAAATGTTAGATAATCTATTGAAGGCGCTAGCTGCCAAAGCAATTCTAGTATGGATTTCTCTTGTTGTGTCACCATCCTGAGTCATTTTACTGCCTAAATAATTGAAACTTTCAACTTTCTGTAGTTTTTCCCCGTTCAAGATGATATCAAAGGTCTCGTTAGAAAAGTTCATAGCTTTAGTTTTAGAGGCATTTATTTGGAGACCAATTTTAACCGAGAGATGACACAAATTATTTATTGCTTCTTGGGATTGTCTTGGTGTTGAACTTAAGAATGCTACATCATCTGCGAAATCCAGGTCCCCCAGGAATTTTCCATTTGTCCATTTTATACCCAATTGTTCATTGTGGGTATAGTTTCTCATAACCCAATCAATAGCTATTCCAAAAAGTAGTGGTGACATAATACAGCCTTGTTTCACCCCTGTTTCTACTGTAAACCATTCTGTATTCCCTTTATTTGTTCTAACACAACATCTTGCATTGTCATATAGCGCTTTGATTATATTCACATATTTTGTTGGAAAACCATAGATTGTAAGTATCTTCCACAATGATGGGCGGTGTAGACTATCAAAGGCTTTTTGAAAATCGACGAAGGTGATAATAAGTGGCGATTGCCTTTCCACTGATTCTTCTATAATTGTTCTTAGTGTGAATATTTGATCAATACATGATCGTTTCGGCCTGAAACCCGCTTGTTCTTCTCTGATCTTTTCGTCAGCATGCAATTTAAGTCTTTCTAACATCATGCAACATAATAATTTTCCAGGTACTGATAATAGAGATATACCACGCCAGTTATTACAGTCTGATAGATCACCTTTCTTCGGTAACTTTACAATAATACTGTCTTTCCATTGTTGTGGTGGTTGTTCTTCTCTCCATACTTCCTTTATAATATCTAAAATTCTCAAGAGGTTGTTGTCATTAACTGCTTTAATCATTTCCCCTGAAATTTCGTCAACTCCAGCAGCTTTAAAATTTTTTAATCTTTTAACGGCTTGTTTGATCTCGTCCAGCGTGAATTCATCGCAAGTTATTGGCAAGGTGGTTGTGGATGTTTCATTATTAAAATCAGGTGTTACTGTTGGTGGTGGTCTGTTTAGCACCTCCATGAAGTGCTCAGCCCATCTCTTCATTTGTTCTTTTTCTGTTGTTATAGATACACCCACAGATATTTAAGCAGACTAATAATATTTAACAAATATTATAATACACTGAACTAACTCAAGAGTGTAAAATTTTTGATAGAATTATATTACATTTATTTGTTCTGGATCAAGTTTTATGTTGACCAGAACTTTTTTTTAGAAAAAAAGGATTTAAAATTTATGAAAGAAATGCATGGAATGTTACATAATAAATGCAAGAGTGTACATATATAAGTACTAGACTAGTTAGTTTTATTAAAATGTTCTATTAGTCATCTACTTGGGAGGATAGTTAATGCTTGTGCTGTTGGGGTGGCCTCATCACACCTGTCTATATTGACTACACAGTGTCCAGTAAATTGCAGGAATTTTATGGGGTATTAGTAATTAAAAGGCGTTGGTGAACTTCCAGCAGACCAGAGGCTCACTCATCTTGCATATGTAGCTCTGGTGCTGAAATCTGGTGGTCCCACCTCTCCGTGCTGGCGGGCAATAATAGTGGTCTCTGTCACAACGTACTGCACAGATACACTCGAGTAAAATCACCAACTGAATGGACACCGCCTTGTTCACAACTGAAACTCACAGCTCTGCAATCAAAGTATTGGCTATGTGTCAAAATTCTATTCTCTACCCACGTCTGGACACAACACGGACACAACAACCACATCATACAGACAGGTCAGATCTCTCTGACCAAACAGCACATTTACCATGGTGGTTTTACATCAGATAGGTCCTCCCAGACTATAGATTCTGAAAAATATTTATTAGTTTCCTTCCCTAAAAGTGGATAGGTAATATGTTTCATTATTCTCAACACTTGATCTGTCTTTCCTAACCCTTGCTGGAGTTTATGTATTTTGTTGGTCCCTAGACCCTGACTTGGGCGGGGGTCTAGAGCAAATCCCTACTTGTTTGTAAGGCTAGATTATGATATGGCAGTATCAAATCACTCGAACATTAAACAATATTCAAAATATACAAAGAAATAATTTCAATCTTACCAGATTATGAATAAAGAACACAGAAATGCTAGCAAAACTCAGCTGAGCTGCTGGCTATAGTATGGCGTCCCTGAACTTATTTCACTTTCTTTCATTTGGAAATCACCACACTTTAAAATACTGTGTCTATCATCGAACAACTATTGAGGAATGGCCCCACTTGCGCGTCTGAGCGCCGATAAAATGATTGTCTGTGGCCAATCACTGCCTAGGTTTATTTCAAATTCAAATTTCCTACCCTAAAGTCATTTCAGTCATGCTTCAGTCAAGTATGGATGTTTATCTGTTAGTCTGTCCGTCTCTACTTGTTTTTTTTTTTTCAAAACGTACTTGATTTTTGAACCAACCTTTCTCTCCCCTCCAAAATTTTGTCGTTAAAAGTTATATTTAGACACAGCTCCCACCAATGTCCCTTCGCTTCCCTACTAAGTAGATTTGAACACCTGCGTCTCGAGGTCGTGTTTTTTTGTGCAAATAGCGACACTTTTTATTCCATACAGTCTGTCGCTGATGTGAACAACACTGTCTTTTGTCATTATCTTCAATATTATCTATCCGTCTGTAAAATTAAGAACATATTAGTTCACTGCTCAGAATGGGCCATCCGGCCAGCTAATTTTTATATTCCTAACATTAATATTACGAAAAAGTTACTTTTTAATTTTTGTAATATTCCAAACATCTGCGTTCTGCCGCTGAATTCAAATCAAAGGCTTGGTATCGCAAAAGCGACCAATAAAAGACTGTGGCGTAACATATCCAAGGTCCCTTCTGTCGAGTTCCTTGCTTTATGTCAACTTGGGAAACGTGACTTTTCTCCGTTTCCCCCCCCAATTGCGTCTCCTTAGCCTTTCCAGTCTCACGCAATCTTTCCAGTCATATTTTTTTTCCTTTTTATCCGCCGTTCCCCTCCTGTCTAGCAAGTCAATTTTTATGGAGGGTGATGACCCGCGGTCTGGGCGATCATGTACTATCAGCAGCCTACGCATTATGTTTTTATCCTTACATGTTATCTTTGGAGGTATTTTACCGTTGTATCTCTGTCAATTTCACTACACATCTCCCCACTTGAAAACATGCCTATGGCAAGTTCCAAAACCAGCGATACACATAGGTAAAATTACTCCTCACGTCTGCCACTACTCTAATTTTGATCACAGGGGTGCCGACTGAGGAAATCTGCACCGACATTCAATTTGCCTGGGATATATATTGGATACTGAACTGATAAGGTTGAAGCAATAAAGACCACCTCAGCAATCTTGCGTTTTCATGCTTAGCCTGAGATAAGGATACGAGAGGCTGATGGTCCGTCTCCACCACAAAAGTCCTACCATACAGATAGATTTGAAACTTCTTTATTGCCCAGATTAACGCTAAACATTCTTTTTCGCTTGTGGAGTATCCTTGTTCCGCCTTATTCAATTTACGGCTTGCATAAGCGACTGGTTTCAGTTCCCCATCAGGTGAAGATGATCTTTGCAACAAAGCCCCTCCTAGTCCTACATTACTTGCATCGGTTCTTAAGACAAAGTCCTGTGTCAAATCAGGCAGTTTGAGAATAGGCTTGCTAGTGAGTTTTTCCTTTAACTCTTGGAACGCTAGTTCACATTGTGCAGTCCAAATAATTTTATCTGGAAGTCCCTTGCGAGTCAGATCAGTCAGAGGAGCACAAATAGCGTTAAAATTCTTGATGTATTTCTGATAAAATCCGCATAACGACACCAAATTATCG